>JAJJBR010000632.1:23629-37458 GCA_022817965.1 Solanum lycopersicoides | reverse complement strand
GAATAACAGTCTCTGTTGATTCTTTACGTTAACTCACACCCTCAAAGCTAGCTCAAAGGGCCATCTACGTCCATGCTTAACACTGGTGAGACGGGCCCTACTCTGATAGGATGTTAAATTAGTCTTAGGCTACTCACACCCAAACTCTGTGTGATGGCCCTACTCTGATAAGATTTAAATTAGGTCTTAGCCTAACTCACCCCCAAAATATGTGAGATGGTCCTATCTGATGAGTATTAAATTAGGTCTCTAGACCTACTACACCCCAAAAAAAAAACTAGTTCAAAGGGAGGAGGATTGTCCAAGCCTTATAAGGAGTCCACCCATTTCATTAACCACGATATATGACTTTTGTCATTCTTTAACAGTATCCATTAGACCGAATGGTGGTTGAAAGAGAAGAATTTTGAAACCAATTGGCTTAAATTGACTGGGCCTAGATGGATAAGATCAGCATATGTATTTTGGACTCACTTCACTCCAATCATAAGCTTTTAACAATGGAAATTGTAACTACCTTTAAATGTTGTGATTGGTGGAAAATATCTATTTTATTTTAATTGGTGATTTATTATTCAAACTCTAAAAATAAGACAACCTTTATTAGACAATATTTTATTCTCAGAATATTTTTTAAAAAAATGTGATTCAGAATAGGTAGATGTTAAATTGATTGCGAAATAAAATAAGAAGTAGAATATTATGTTAAATCTGTAATATGTATTAAAGAGTGAATTATGTATGCAATATATATGAATTATATATGAATAATACTTGTTTTTTAAAATATAATATGTTTGTTTAGTAAAAATTTGATACATTGTATTATAAGTGTATTAAAATGTGTGATAAATGAATTATCTATCATTAAAATTTGTATTATATGTGAATAAAAAATTGTTCTTTGTAATATGAATTAAACTTGTATTATAAATGAATTAAAAGTGATCAAGTGAAAAAAAAAATTATTGCTATAAATGGTAAATATTTTTTTATTATAGGTATATTTATGTAAGTTCCCCTTGTATATATAATAGCAAACTAATAACCTAAAATAAATAGAGTAGCTAGGGTTTGATTCAATTGTGCTCCATAGCAAACGTTTGCCAAAATTTGCCAATCGCCTCTCTCCCAAATATCTCGCTCGCCACTCTCCTCCAATCTCTCGCTCGCTTCAACACTTTTTATACAAACACAAGTGTATAAAAATTATTTTATTTGTATAAAGCAGAGGAAATTGTATAAATACATATATATTTGTTCCCCTCTCTCCCCTCTTCCAGATCTCGCTCGCCACTCTCCCAAATCTCGCTCGCCACCCTCGCCTTTCTCACTTATACAAACAGAAGCGAAATGTATAAATTGCGTTTCTGTTTGTATAAAGCGTGAGAAAATTGTATATACACATGCAAGTACATATATTTTCGTCCTATATACTTATAATTATACAATAAAAATAATCCCCTGCACAGTTTCTTTTGCCTTTCTCTCTTTCTCGTTTTATAAAAATTCAAATTGTATCTAATTTCTCTCTTTCTCGTTTTATACAATTCGATTCAATTGTATATACCCTGCCCAAGTCTCTTTTGTCTTTCTCTCTTTCTCATTTAATACAAATTCAAATTGTATATAATCGTTCTATACACTTATAATCATACAATTTGTTTTATACACTTCGTTTTTATATAATTCTCTGCCCAAGTGTCTTTCTCTTTCTCGTTTTATACAATTCGCTTCAACTGTATATGTATAGCGAATTATACAGTTTCTATGTTTGCTATGGAGCGCAATTATGCAAACTTTGCTATAGCATACAAATATGAATTTTTTATTTGCTATATGTGAAAGTTGCCCATTACACAAATGTAGCGTAATTATTGAGATTGTGGAAATTTGTAACATACATATATTACACACATCCATCCCAACCTCACTCTTTGAAATTAATTCGATATATTAGATCCTGTTGGTCACACGTTATAATAAGATCTTAACTAAAAATATAACAAATTTTATATCAAAATTATGAGATTATGTATCACATCACCAATAGAAGATGTAATTATCTATAAATGTAGTCCCATGATTTCATATTTTGAACCAAACTACTCCTAATGGTTTCATATTCATGTTTGCATGCATGCATTGGGGAAAGTAAAATACTTAACCTTAAATTGAGTATCATTATTATTTCGATTCACCCACCCTCCAAAAAAAGAACCTTGGATTAGTCATGGTTGTTATTTTACTTAACTCCCTTGATTTTGATTATGAGATAAAATGAGGAACTTTATGGGGCAGTGGAGTGGAGCTACAACTGTCAATTACATTTTCCAATTGGTTCATGCATGGTCATGGAGTATCAATTACTACATATACCGCACTTTCATTTGATTTTCAGTAGCTTTGATGGGATCAGAGCTCACTTTGGTGAAATATCACTACATTTTTTACATTATCCACATTACTAAAACGATTGGTAATAACGTAAGAATCACATATTTACTTATAATCACATTATCGGTTCTAAATGATTTGAATAAACACGAAAACACAACAATAAAATGATTGACTGAATAATGCACAAGGAATATTAATATTTCTTCACATTTTTTTTATAGTATTATAATTGTAAGGCACAAACTAACATGAGTCTTGTAAAAGCCTCACGTTGACATTTAAGGCTCGTGTCACAGCATGCACCTGACATGCGTCTTCCAATCAATGATTTAACGATATTCATTCAATTATTACATTTATTATTTGTTCCTCAATTTTTATACTCCTTTCAAAAAATTTACTCAATTTATTTTCTGGCTCCGAACTCGATTAAAGAAGCACCGGCATTACAAAGCGAGTAGGGAAGCAGCCAGCTGTGGGTGAGTAGGCTTTGATGCATTGATTGGAGTGAGAACAACTTGGATACTATCCCTCACCTAACTCACATTACAGTCAACCTAATCACTTTGACTTATCAACATTCTTTATTTCAACTTGTCCCTTTGCTAAAATCCATTCACAAATGTCTCCTAAGGAGATTCAAATAATACGATACACATTTTCAAATATCTCACAATCGATTATTTTAAGATTAATTATTCTAAAATAATTTATTCCATCATGTATATAGGATAATTTATCTCATTACTATGGTATAAATGGTGGATAAATTATCTTAAATATGATAACCAAACAAGTCACAAAAAAGTTATCCCATCACTATTTATTTTTATCCCTCACACCAAACGACAGGAACTAGAAGACTACTAGTTATGAGTTAAAATGTAAATCAAATAGCCTTTTACATTTTTTATTAGTCTTTTAAGTTATGAACTAAAGCTACACTAAATTAAACAATTTGTACTCTTTATCATTATATTAAAAAAGTTATTTCATATTAGTTGATCATCATATTAAATTAAGAAATTATTAAATTTATATATATATATATATATATATATATATATATATATATATATTACCCTTGTAATTAATTCTTTTTGAAAGTATTCACATTTATTTGTAAAATTTACAAATTTCAAGAAGTGAATTAGTAAATTTACTTTCTTATTTATGATTTCTTAAATACTATATAAAATAAAATAATCAAAATAAAACAAGTATACTTTATCTTTAAAAAAAATGAAAAAGAAAAGACTCTTTAAGCGTGTCTTTAAAACTTAATGTACTTTGCTCGAGTTTTTTTTTACAGCAAGGACTCGTCAAATTTACTTCATTCCAAATTCTTGAGGAAAAGCGTATCTTTAAAACTTAATTACGCTATTATCTGTCGTCTTTATAGGATCAAGTAACGCTTCTTTCTAACTCCATTCTATTCATGTGACATTATTTAACTCAAAAATATTTATTACACTTAATATAATTTTTTTAAATTTGTGTTCTACAAATTATAGATAGTATTTATTTAATTATAAATTATTTTATTAATGATACAAAAGATAATTTTGTAATTAAGATATTTAATAATTTTTAATTATAAAAATGTGAACTTTTTTTGAAAAGGTAACTAGAAAAAAAGAACATGAGATAGAAGGATTATAATTCCGTGAAGATTTTGGTTGTTGCACAATGTCCATTACTCACTATGTTTCCTTGTTTTTACTTCTCAATTATACTAAATATTTATTTATTTATTGTTCATTTTAAAAAATTAAGAGAAAAATAATTATAATTTCCAACTATACCAATATCACTAAAGTAACATTTTCTCAAACTAATGTGAGTACTAGTATTTAATTTAATTTAAAAATCGCTCAAGTATAATTAATTTAATAAAATAAACATTTTATCTATAAATTATTATGGGAGGTCCAAAATACAGATGGAACCAAGGCAGTACACTTTTTGAGTTCAATTATTATGAAGTGCATAGATAATTTCACATGTTGTTTGAAAGTGAGTATTTAAGAACGTGTTTGATCATCAAAACCATTCATTTAATCGCAATATAATATATACAGAATTGCTAGCTTTGTTGTACTAATATTTTTGATGACTATTTTCTTTCTCGCTTTCTGCGCAAAAAGAAGACAGACATAAATGTAGCTATTTCAATCTAACACTTATTAGTCCATAACAAAGAATGACTCGTTTAATTGTGTGTACAGTAATGGGACAACCAGAGTCAATAAATTTAATAGTACTCACCCATATTAATATTGCATTGAAAACTCTCAACCATCAATTGTACACTTAAATTTCAAATTCAACAGCTTACATTACATAATAGTAGTATTCAATAAGAAGTACTAGTAGTACATTTAAATTTGCAGAAGAAGAAAATTATATGCGATGAATTTTAAGGACATTTGCGGGTGCTGTTATGAGTAGTAAGGTTGAAATAGCAAGGGCATGCTTCGTAATTTCCAGAAGTCCCTGGTGGCACGCAGTGGCATCTATGGCAGCAGCTTCCACATGCTCTGTTGCATAGATTTTGCCTAGACGATTTGCTGCACCTCATTTTACAAGATACCGTACAATCTGTAACAAAAAGACGAATTCAAAATTTAGAATCCAACTAAAACGAAATTTATAGTGGAAATACTTAAAATGTTACAGTACCTATTGGCTTTGGAGTTTGAGGACTTGGTGCTGGTGGTTTGCTGCTAATTACCTGCGCCAACATTTTAAAATCAAACGTTATTTCAAGATGAAAGATATTAATTGATTTGAAAACACATGCTAATTTGAGAAAAAGAGGAACCTCTTGAAGGGCATAAGTGAAATGGACAAGCACAAGTGATGCAATGAGCAAAGCTGCAAAACCCTTTAGGAATGCCATTGTTTTAGATACAAAAAAAAAAAAAGTAAAGCTGAGAACTCTGAAATCTGAGCTGGCTTTCACTATGGATGTGAAATAGAAAAAGAGAGAGGTGTTATTTATAGCACGAAAAAAGACACCTCCATCTAACCCACGTTTTATTTGGGTGTCGACATCAGTGGGCCAAAAGGCCTAAATTAATACTCTAGTATATATAAGGGGAACTTACATAAATATACTATAATAAAAAAATATTTATCATTTATAGCAATAATTTTTTTTTTCACTTGATCACTTTTAATTCATTTATAATACAAGTTTAATTCATATTACAAAGAACAATTTTTTATTCACATATAATACAAATTTTAATGATAGATAATTCATTTATCACACATTTTAATACACTTATAATACAATGTATCAAATTTTTACTAAACAAACATATTATATTTTAAAAAACAAGTATTATTCATATATAATTCATATATATTGCATACATAATTCACTTTTAATACATATTACAGATTTAACATAGTATTGCTATAAATGGTAATAAACAAAAAGTATTGCTAAAATCCGTAATTATTTATTAAAATGTACCAATTCATGTAATTTTTCCTTTTTTATTGAGGAAAAAATATGGAAATTACACAAGGGATAATTGTATATAGGAAAAATTACATGAATTGGTACATTTTAATAAATAATTACGGATTTTAGCAATACTTTTTGTTTATTACCATTTATAGCAATACTATGTTAAATCTGTAATATGTATTAAAAGTGAATTATGTATGCAATATATATGAATTATATATGAATAATACTTGTTTTTTAAATATAATATGTTGTTTTAAAAAATTTGATACATTGTATTATAAGTGTATTAAAATGTGTGATAAATGAATTATCTATCATTAAAATTTGTATTATATGTGAATAAAAAATTGTTCTTTGTAATATGAATTAAACTTGTATTATAAATGAATTAAAAGTGATCAAGTGAAAAAAAAAATTATTGCTATAAATGTAAATATTTTTTATTATAGTATATTTATGTAAGTTCCTCAATAAAAAATGGGCTAAAAATGAAAAGTTTGATACCGGGCTGATCCAGATAGAGGTGGGCACCAAAAAAGCCCAAATCCATGTTTCAAATCCTAACGGCTACTTTTGCTAACGCGCTGCCTGCCTTAGTTACAAGAATGTTGTAACGGTCACTTTCCCATCGTCAAACCCTATTTCCACAACTATAAACTCCTCTTCTCTCTGCCCAAATCCCATCTCATTCTCTTACTCTGAATTTCTCCTCTCTGAGTTTCTTTATCTGAATAAGAATTTTGGTATACAAGTGACCTAAAAATCAAACTTTACTGCAATTTTCTTGATTCTTCATCAATGGAGACTCCATCATCAACAAGAAGGGTGACAAGATCACAAGCCTTGGCTGCGGCTAACAGTGCTAACAAGATTCCTCTGTCAACTAGTAAGTTTTTATTCCCCTGTTTTCATTTTTCCTTTCTTGAAATTTAATTTTGATTTCTGACAAGTTATTGTTTTCTTGTTCAGAGAAAATTGAAGATTCTGAGAAGAAAACAGTGGCAAAATCAAGAAACAGAACTGGGAAACAATCAGCATTAATTGATATAACGAATGATTCCCCCATTGTTGGTCTTGCTATGGGGAATTTGGGAACCCCATCTTCAGAGATGTCCAAGAAAAGGACTATGGGTCAAGCCAAATACTTGAGTACGCCTGGATCTGGCGAGGATTTATTGAGGGGACAAGTTAAGACTTTGTTGCAAAAGGTTGAAGAAGAAGCTGTGCTCTCGAAGATTTCGCTGGAAAATAGGCCTTTCCTTCATCTTAAAGGAATTGTCAACTCTCCCATGGGTCTTCTTGCCCCAACTCCTGCAAATACACCTCTTATGGATTTCTCTGTCAATGAGTTGCCTGCTGTTACTGCATCCCCTGTTGAAGACAAGTTTGTCATTTCTCAGGTACAAATTCAATTACCTGTATCAAGAAAGGTTCCTTCTTTATTAAGTCCTTGTTTGATTTTAGAAATCCAAGATTTGAATTAGTTGATTGTATGTTACAGATGATCAATGAGATGTTTGAAGGGGGAAAACAGGGGAATCTTGAATCTGAGAAAAGTTACTTAACAAGATCTCTGCTGCTGGATTTTTATGAGAAACCAGAAGGCTCGGAACAATCTTCTGTGTGTTCCTCTGTGCTGACATACCAAGGATGTGAGGTTGAAAGCAAGGAGAAGACGACCCCTTCAGATGACGACAGTGCATCTGTGTGGTCAATTCAGGTGAATGCAAGTACTAAGGATGATGAAGAAGAAGAAGAGTTAGAAGGAGGACTTGATGAAGTCGAAGAAGATGAATATGATGATGACAAGTATGATCAAATTGAAGAGGATGGAAGTGAAGTTGACGATCTGTGTGAAGCGATTAGCAAGATCAATGTGAATTTTGAGGGGAAGCATACACGCTTTGTGTATAACAGTGATGATGAGCTTGAAGGTGCTGAAGAGTGCAATGTTGTTGATGCTTCATCATCATCACCAGGTGTCTTGCACTTGAAGGGGTTGCCAACTCCGAAAGGGAAGCATCTTCGCTTCCCAGAAGAAGAACACTGAATGAAGAAAATTCTATGCTTATATTGATGTTTCTGTTCTTGACAGACACCTGCTCTGTGCTGCTGTTTTGTCCTTGTAGTTAGTTACTTCTCTTTTGTTGCTGCTAAATTGTGTATTCTTTTGGTTCAAATCTGATCTGGACCTTTGAAAATTGGCTGTCAAATTGATATATTTCAAAAATCATCTCTTTCCAATGTCTCTGAAAGTTGGTTACTATATTCTTTTGGTTTCATATCTAATATAGACAGTAGAAGTTTACACTAGCTACGTTCCACAGTCAATTGGCACAATTTTCTATGATGTTATTTGATTTTTCTTTTTGAGTTTTTGGCACAAGTAGAATTGTTGGCATTAGGGAGGGAGTCTAATGATTTATTAAAAGACATGTCAAGAAAGTGAAATGCAAAATAATACCGGTACTATTTAATCAAATTCAATTTTACACATACACAGAAAATTCATGCAATAAATAAAGAGGAAAACATTGTGGAACCAGAGAATTTTTCAGCATATCAAGAGATCCAACTAATGTCAACCATGGCAAAGAGACTAGGAGCTAAATTGGCAATTTGGCATGAAATGGTGGAGGATCATGATGATGCTTGTGTAATTCACTCAGTGAGATCTCTTTGTATTGTATAAATTTCTTCTTACTGGTAGTAAAAAAATTATTTACCGAAAATAAAATATAATTTAAATTTAATTTATGATATCCTTTATCGTTTCCCTTAATGTTTGAAGCAGTTACACTTTCTCTTAAGCAAAACCCGCAACTACGGCTGTCTTTCAGCTTTGTAAACTGATTATTTTCATTCGACATTCAACTGTTCCGTTCCTCATTACTGAGTCTTTGCTACTTTCAGCAAGAACGATCACAAACAGATACAATGACAACCTTCTTCGAAAGTAGCTCAAAATGCATGAACATATTAGAGGCTGCACTGAGTAAAACTAATTCCACTATTTGCTGACTAACATTGACTCTATAAGCGCCTGGAAAGAACCAGCAGCAAAACGGATCATTTATATACATGAGCAACTAGCAATATAATATTTACAGTACTATCTAGCTTGCATCACCTAAAGGTAGTAAATAAAAGAGACTAATTAATGTTAGATTACACTATTAGACACCTAAAAGTTGGCATAACAAGAAAATTAAATTAGAAAAAAATAAATCAGAACCAAGGATGCCACGTCGGATCCATCATGCACAAGTTCCTTGGAGTAAGGGCAGCTTCAACCAACTCCGCTACACCCCTCTGCACAGATTGTGGCGGATCCATGCCATTCTCCTCCTATACAAGTCGAAAGAAGCCAAACACAACAATGTCACAATGCAGGCATTTAGATATTAACTGAAGCCAAACTTATCTAAGAATATGATTTCAGTCACACACAGATGTCTATATAATCATAGAGTACTCGGAGATGGCTAATGCTTGATTTTATTGAAACAGGAAAGTGGTAATTACTTGGTGAGGAACTCAAAAGCTATATAAATAGCACCAAAAAGAAAATAAGTGGATACCTCTTCTGAGATGTATTGAGGGCTATTCCATTGATCCGCCCAATGACATTCTCAACATTTGTAGTGACTTTTTGTTTGAAGTCCACAGGGTTCAGATTACCTGCCCCTACAACAGTAGCCAGAGGCATACCAAGAGGTCTTCTCCAAGACCAAGATAACAACTCATCTCGGAAAAACATTGCCAGATGATACCATAAGAGCTGGCTTTGCTGCAGATGGCAATTTATTCAAGTCATCAGCATTCAGGAATTAAACAAAGTAGAAAATATGGAGTGTGCAGAAATAAATCTTACTTTAGGAGAGACCACAGCCTGAGCAGCAGCACACATGGCAGAAACAACTAAGCCTTCTACTCCAAAATGAGAGAAAAACGCTTGCAAATTTCTGGTCAGGCGGAACGGCACTGGTTCATTGAATTCAATCATTCCATTTGCGTCATAAGCAGGATGGAAATCAGTCTGGAAAATTTTTCCGGTGTTTTTAGCAAATAAAATCTTGTTTGGAGACCTTCCACCAATTTGGAGCATGAACGACATGAAACTAGAAAGAGCCAACTGGATTGCAAACTGCTTTTTGAAAGCCCACATGTGATTGCCACTCAAGAGTGTTTTGTACATATACTGCGAGAATATGCTGTCTGTGACGAAACTTTTTGTGATCTCATTATATGCTTGAAGACGGAGATCAACAACAGCATCTGGTGAGATCTGTCCAGATATGGCTTGGTTGAGTTGCTCCTTGAAAAAAGTGATTGGTAAGTCGGCTTCTCGGTCATTTCTTGCACAGTGGTTCTCATAAACCTCCAGGAAAGTGCTGTACATCAAATCATCCTCTACCATGCGAACCTATATCATGAATTCACATGGTGTTATTCGAAAGAAAAAAGCTCAATGTTGAAAAGCTATGATAATCAGACAACACAAACAACTAGATATAAAGGCACTTACTGTGAAGAACGCAATTCGCATCACTACAGCAATTATACTACAACTCAATAGAGCATGACTGCCTTATTTCTGGCTAATGCCTAATAGAGCAAAAAAGGGGGAAATGTAACTCTAGTTTATGAGGTGAAGAGGATTAGTTAATACCTGTGACCACACGGGTATAATAATAGGGGTGTGAATGCAGATGTGTCGCCGCCTGGATTCCTTGTGCTTATCAAACATCCGATTCATAACACGGAAAAGCTGTAGGATCCGCTCATCACTTCTGGCATTTGGTGTTAAAGATGTCTGAACGATAAAATGGCGCTGAGAACCATCTGATCCAATCAGTGTCAAACGGCGGAAGCTGCTACCATGCCTCCGCACTATTGGAATATCTGCTGCCACCCTGTCTAACTTCACAGTATGATCTGGTGCAACTTCCTGAGGAGAAGACCATAGATCAGGGAAAAGTACTATGATATCTAGTAAAGCAAGAAACAGAACAAGGGAAACCAAGAAACAAGTCCCATTGATCATCACGACAAGTCCATTATGTCATTTATAAAACTAAAGCCTTGTGAATACATTAGCACCAAGAAAATTCATGTCCCATTTCGGCCATTGGTTTTACTGCAACACTGACTTTACATTCTACTTACATTTGTAAAGGAGAAGATTAAGATACTTACATGATCAGTAAAGTACTGTCCTGGAATTTCCACATCAACAACATGAAAATCTCTCAACACCCTACTTTCATCTTCCAGCTTAAGCACAGCTGGAAACCGGTCCTCTACATTGCTTTGCAGGACATTTTTCCAATGCTTCAGTCTTTCGGTAAGTTCAGAAAGAGTGGCCGGAAATGTTGCAGCACTGTCAGGATCGAGATCACGTTCAAAATCCTGCTTGTATTCTCTTACAAAGTCGACATGTTTGTTCACTGCATCTGCTGAGAAACATGCTCTACACACACCAGAAAGCTCCTTCTTCAGAGACTGAGGAACTTCAGCTGTAGTTGCAGTCGGGTACTTGTAACAACGGTGAAGTAGCGCATTAACAACTGCCAACAGTCTCTCCTCTGGCAAAGTGACAAATCTGGATCCGATCTCAGTGAGCAAGATCTGATAAATTTTATCAGAAGACGCATTAGCAACTTTACTTATGCATAAATGAAGAAAAAGATTTACAATGTAGGTAATCCCTTTCAATAAATCAAAACATCTAATGATACTGCCCCAGTTTGTAAGCTCTAAATGCGTTACACGTATTTTTTAAGCCCCACCAATAATCAAAGCAATACAAGTTTGATAATTTCTGTTGACACCAAAGGTAAAGAACAGAGAAAAGATAAGTATTAACCATGAGCCCCTCCAAATGCTTCCTTTTTAATATTCATTCTCTCCATAGAATCCAAAACACACAAATTATGCTGTCCTTCACAACCTTTACAAGAAGAAAAACCAGAATTCGTTTTTCTTTCATATGGTATCAGTGAAAAGGTGCACAAATTCTCTATAAAAAAAAATAGAAAAAAAAGAAAAGGTGCACAAGTTAAAAGGTTCTGAGAAAATGTAGCATCCAATCCTTTTCCAAGCCTCATAATGGATATAACATCCAATCCTTGCTACAATATTAATCTTTAACAACCATATTAAGTGAAATATAGAAGTGTCTCATCTAACCAGACATTTATTTGTGAAAAATAAACAACACCAGTCACCCACCTCAAGTTCACCGGCCAGATTGGAGTGTTTGCTGCGTAAGGTTTCCATTATATCTTTGGCTGCATCAAAAGCACTGGCAGCAGATGCAACTAAACTCAGAGCACTATTACGACGTAGTGCAGCTTGACCACCATCACTGCCTGATGAACCCTGGTGTAAGGACTGGTCATTACCAGAGGGCATATTACCGTCTGGCCTTTCAGGTTCCTGAATTTGAG
This sequence comes from Solanum lycopersicoides, assembly GCA_022817965.1. Lineage (NCBI taxonomy): Eukaryota > Viridiplantae > Streptophyta > Magnoliopsida > Solanales > Solanaceae > Solanum > Solanum lycopersicoides. The sequence goes on along the minus strand of JAJJBR010000632.1, from coordinate 25,122 downwards.
AACTATTGCCATCCTGTGATCCAACACCTCCACCAGACTGAGCTCCCTGGGGAGTATGATTTTCACCAGCTGACGATCCCCCACTCTGGCCAGTCATTCTAGCATTCCCATCAGCAAGGCCCATAGGAGCAGCTGCATTGGCACCAGAAACATTTTGCTGCATTCTTTGCTGTGCCATTGCCATTCTGCCATATTCAGACTTACTTGCGACATCCCGACGCTCAAGCAAATATGTTCGCAACCAGTAATACAATGCCTTCAATTGAATGCAAGATGGCATCAGATCTAAAGGTCACTAAGCATATGAAATGCACAAAACACCAACAAACACAACATTACCTGTGGAAAGACAGTAGCAACTTTCATAAGAACAAGCTTGCAATGTGGAGCTTCTGTCCTCTGCAAGGAAAGTAATAACTGTGGAATCCAAGAAAGCCAAACCCAGTTGGGTATCTGCTCCAGGTACTTATCAAATGATCTCCCAACAGGTTCATTTGGAGTATCAAAACTGAGAAGATATAGAACCCGTGCGAGGTGGCCTCTCGAATTAGGAATACCAAATTTGATGCCTTGTAAGAAGCAGCTAACAGAGTACTCTAACCAAATCTCTTCGTGTGTTTCCTTAAAAGCCTGTCATAGGCCAATATTTATAGCATATTAACAGAAAAAAAAATTAAACCAAAGAAATGAACCTGGAATAACCAAATACATACCATGTCACAATAGTTTCCCCAACTAATCCACCCCTTCGGCAGATTCTTGAATAGACTGATGGCATTTGAATAAGCAAGATTAGCCCCTTCACAATCATTAAGCTTTAACAGAAAGTCTCCCTTGAGGCGAAAGATTTCAGCTTTGTGCTTAACAGAAAAATACTCCAGATTAGTACTGTTTATCAAATTAAGGCCACTAGTCAACTCTCCCTTCATTTCTAAATAAGCTTTTGCTTGTTCTCTTATTTTCACAAAAGCTTCCTGCAAACATACAAAGAAAAATGCATCAAACCACCCAGCATATCCATTCAACTTTGCTGCTTTTGGTTTTTAGTTTTTCCTATCTTCTTTTCGGGGGTGTCCGGAAGAGGCATAAGCATTTAGAGCTATAGGAAAGAACCTAAGTAGACAAAATGAAGAGTATGTAGTACCTGAACTTCCATGGTTGAATGTCCATACATCTTCTCCAACACAGACACACACACCTCATAAAGACCCTGCTTACGAGCAATATGAGCAAGCTTATTGACATTCCAAGCCTTGTCACGATATCCAAGGTGATGCAACTGTGAATTTGTACTACCAAAATCCTTAAAAGCATCAATCACAGCATTATACATTTCATTCCTCCATTGGAGTAAAATCATACCAAACAGACGAACTGTCCCATTCATTTGGTATCCTTAGCCTCCATGTCTCAAGGATGTCCTTAGATAGCATATAGGCCACCATGAACCCCAACAGCAGAATTTCCAGAGAGTTTATTACCATTGGCAATGT
>JAJJBR010000632.1:0-17492 GCA_022817965.1 Solanum lycopersicoides | reverse complement strand
TGCCATAAGCCCCACTGCAATCCACAAATTAGATTCTACGTGCAGTTCAGGAACTTCCTGTCCAGGTAAATATATATAGAAATGCAAGACTGGGCCAAAAGGCCAGTAAGGTAGTACTAATCCAGGGAAAAGGCAAATGCATGGACACTTTTACAGGTAATGAATGAGGAGCACTTCACAGACAGCTTTTACCGCTTAATGCTGAACAATTTATATCAAACTCATCTAAGAAACTAAATTTCTGCAGCCACAAGAAAGCATGAGTTTTTTTCCCAGCCAACATCTGATTGAAAGTTTACCTCTCTTCCAAAAGAGTGTCAATAAGGGGAAACAAACCCCTCTTGAAGTCTGTCCCAAGAACATGTTTGAGGGCCACCAGCAGTTCCTAAACAAACAAAGTTCATTTTTCAACTATATGCAAAAGCAATGAAAAATCAAGTTTGCAAGGAGCATATCAAGGAGTTCACCTTTCGGATGGACACTGAGTCTGAACATGTGACAAGCAGATTCACAATGCTTTTACATATACTCTCTTCATGCGGCTTAATGTAGTCAGCAAAACTCTTCAACAGGTAAGTCAAGAAAGAAACTGTCTATAGATTTGAACAAAAAAAGTCTGTTTAGTCTTCCCCCTCAAAATGAACTGGAAAATGTAAGTTAACTAGAAAAGAATTAGAATATAGGTAAACAGAAAACAAGCAGAAAAGGACATATTTTCCAATTTATTGACGATGGAGGTAAAATAATATTTAATAAATCTCGGTCGTCACTTATTCTGGTGAATTTTAATCAGTGTTGCGGAAAAAAACGTGAAGCGAAAAAAAGCGATAAGGCCCCGCTTCACGCTTTAAGCGATGAAGAGCTCACATACTCATTCTAGTCTGTGAAGCGTAGAAGGCTCGCATCGCTTCGCTTGCTTTCTTAAACACCGAGTATAATTATTAAGAATCTGGGACATTCCCTCACATAACTGCTTGTGCTCGGACAAAATTTTAAGTTAATAACCATGGTGATCATGCCAACTTGTGTGTACCTCAATTGATTCACCAATTACCCATGTGTGTACCTCAATTGATTCACCAATTACCTCAAACCTCCTGCTAGTGCACATACAGGATATTTCTACCCACCAAAGCTTAGACAGATAGGAAAACTTCACCAAGTGTCACTCCAACTCTTCAACCGCTTGGCCACTTCTTTCGGGGTTTTATGCTTGGACACACTATTCGAAATCACGAGAACGCTCCACCATTGAATTTCTTTTAAATTCTTTTGGTTGGTGGGTGGTGATGTTGAGTGGTGGATGGACTTCTGCTATACATTGTAATTTCCTTTTCCTGTTGGTACTTTATGCCACAGAGACTTCACAAATTCACTCAAGACCATCACTTTTATCAGGTAAGGTCACTCTATGATCAGTTAATTATGCCAGGGCATAGGGACAGCCTGATGGCAGAAGAAAACCCACTAGACATGGCACAGTTGAATGTACAGAAAACCAAGTTCTCCAAAAATGAGCATAAGTCGGTAATGTCGATAAACTAAAAGCAATAGATCAGGAATATGATTTAAAAAGCAAGAATAAGATTAGAAGAGCTTCTAGTTACCATAATCCAAAAAAACAAAAAAAAAGATTAAAAGAGCTTCTTTCTTCGGGAAACTCGAGCAATTGTCAAACAACTTGATGATCAGAATTGTCCTAAAAAGGAGGTGACTTGTACCAATTTGCACAAAAACTGAAGAGCTCAAGTGAAAAGAGTATTTTCAAGAGATCAAAATCTTACCTTAACCTGCGCACCCTTCAGTTCAATAAAGTGGGTCTTCAAATGAGGAGGCACCTTTTCAGGCCCAGCCACTGATATGGCTGAAACCATCAAGGGCAACAGATGGGGAATATTTGTCTGAACCAGCCGGCCATATAATTGAAACAGGAACATCACCACCAGCGGACTCTCAGTAACTATCTTAAATGATCTCGTACTGGGATTAAGCTGACCAGCACCAAAATACCCATTAGAAGTACTCATTTGATCTGACACCTCCATTGGCTTCACATCTGCCTCACCCAGAGAGGACACAGACGACGTGGGCATGGGTGGTGGAGGCACTGCCATTGCCCCACTCTCAAAGAAATAGCTTACAGTGGCCCTAAAATTCTGGTAAATTTTACAAACAAAGTCCAAAAAGGGTTGAACTTCATTTTCTAAAGAAGGCCTAAAGTTCCGAAGCAAATCAAAGATAATACGGATGCAAATTAAGCCATTTTCTTCATTATCCGTTGTTAGAACGTGCATTGCTACCTTCAAAAGCTCCTGTACAAATGGTCTTAGTACTTCACTATGAGGAAGCCTATTTAGTATCTCAACCACAATGTTCCTCAGCTTATGTTCAGGATTATCTGAGAACTGTGGCTTTGTAATATGATATAAAACACCAGAAAACGCCCGAAAATAGCATTTTAAGAAATTCAAATACTCCCCTGTGTGCGTTATCTCCAAACTATCCCGTACCTCCATTGCCATCTGTAGTCTTGTTTGAATTGCTGTTACACACACATATACACAGTTAATAAGAAAGAAAACAAAACAACAAAAAGAATAAACAGTGAACTGTAAGGTAGTGAAGTACGGAGGTCGGCTTCGAAAAGGTGCCGCGAATGCTGCTCGAAATCCTGAATAGGACTCATGTTGTATAAACCCTCAAAACCTGATGCAGAAAAACACAATCTTTGAAGCAAACGGACTTCAACTGGGGTTTAAGTTACGATAAATTGAGAAGCTTTTTGAAGAGAACTGACTTTCAATAATTCAGAGTTGTAATTTGAACGAATTGTACTGAAATTGCTGTCTTTGTATGTGAATTTTAAAAGGGGGATTTTAAACTAGGGTTTTGAGAAAGGATCTAATTGATCGAAACTGCACAAGACGGGGGAAGTAAATTTGGTTCTCTCCCTCTCCCACGACGGAGGATTCTAACTCCGCCCGGTTCGCGGTGGACGGGCTATTTAAGGTTCAACACTAATTCTTTTTTTGGCGTAAACACTCCCCGGTGTTTGTTATAATTGTAATTTATCCCCTAATGACTTTCATAAGTTCACTTAACTACAATTTTATGTGCTAACTTCTTTCTTATGATCTAAATTAGTACCAATTTATCATCAGAAATGTTATTTTTATTATAATATTGGGTCAAATTTTCACAATATATATAGTTGTATGTTTGACTATATTAGTTTACTTATGTTATATTAAAATCGATAAAATTAACATAAATATATGTGCTATAAATAGTCAAGATCGCATTTAATTAAGTAAATATAAAATCAGAAATGTTATTTTTATTATAATATTGGGTCAAATTTTCACAATATATATAGTTGTATGTTTGACTATATTAGTTTACTTATGTTATATTAAAATCGATAAAATTAACATAAATATATGTGCTATAAATAGTCAAAATCGCATTTAATTAAGTAAATATAAAATGAACTAAATTTTATTGACGGAATGATATATTTATTACGTAGAGTTTTTTAGAAAATCTATGGCTATCCGGAGATGTTTTCGATGTATCAATGCAAAGAAATATACGGGATTTTTCTCTTTATTGATAAAATATTTAAACAAAATTGTTAATATAAAAATACTACATTCATTTAAATATATATGTGTTATAATAGTCAAGATCGCATTTAAGTTAAGTAAATATTATACAAACAAAATTTTATTAATGAAATTATATATTTATTAGTCATAAGAAAATATACAGCTATCCGTAGATATTGTCGATTCTATTAATGTAAAAAGTTATACAAAATGACTTATTCAAAAATACTATTAAAAAAAAGGACAAAGAATGAGTTATTTTACAATAATAAGATTAATGCTCCTTTTTATTCACTCGAGTGATTCAATATAAATATTAAATTATATATTTATTAATTGACGTCAAATCTTTGTATTGTTGTTGTTTTATATTAGAGAGAGAAGGAATAAGGGAGAGGGATGGAGCGAGATATACATTATTGTATCATATTTTTATCTCTTTTTAGTTTTCATCACAATTTTTTCACTCACAAAATAAACAAATACAAAGAAAGTTCAATATTATCAAAAAAGATAGATTTTTTCCTTATGAAGAAAAAGTTAAATAAAATTATTAATAAAAAAATACTACATTCATTGCACTTTGCAATTTACAGTACTAGAAACATTTGCAAAAGGTGGAAATTGTAGCGTTATTCGTAATAATATTGATTAATTGATTTTGGCTACTCTGAAAGCATTTCATGCGTTATAAATATTATGGCTGAAGTGGTAACATTACATCAACAGCCAAAAATAGCATATTCTATCATATTGTTATATTATTTATATAGATCAAACTTTTTATCAAAAGAAAAAAAAATAACTTCTGTCCTTAATAACAAAATATTATCGACAATAATAGAATTATCAAAAAATCTTATTTATGATGAACAATTTAACAATATCTCAATAATGAGTTAGTTAATAAAATGAAAGCATAGTGTATTTTGATATTCCTAATAATTACATACTATAGAAATTTAGGAAGAACCCGCAGTTTACATGAACAAAATAAAATAGCTGACTTATTAGTCATTAATGGAGTTTTAGTATATGGAATATATTATTTATATGGTCTTAAAATGTCTTTTATGTTGTTTTTATAATAGAAGTAGACATATCAAGAAATAACATCAAGGCAAATAAATAATACTATATTGATTTTAAAAATAGGTATACATAAACATCTAATTTACAAAACAAAACAAAAAACTAAAAATCATGAATTTACCTGATCCAAATTTTACATATAAATTTGGCATGTTTGGTTATTTCTTTGGATTTGGTTGATAATAGTTGATATTAACTGTTGTGCAATTATTATGAGTTTATTTAAGACTTACATAAATTTCACAGTTAATTTATGAACTAATTATTTGGATATATATAATTTGTAATATTATATATCTTACTAGTTTTTAGGGTGTTTAGATACGTCCAGATATATGCATATGGGATACACGATACACAAATTAGATATAATTTATTATAGATATATTGTACTCAATTTAGGTATAATTTATTCCAAAAACATTATATCTAAGTGAATCCGCATGTATTTGTACTACATAACAAATGTCCCTTGCCACTTTACCGTGCATTTGGTATCCTAGATACATGTGAATCACAACCGATACAATATATATATGTATCTACTGTGTATCTAATATGACTCTCATGTATCTGATATACACAACGAATCTCGCTCGTCTCTCTTCATGTTTTAGTGTATTTGGTAAAAAAAAAATATATTTAAATGTATCTTTCTCAATATATAATTAAAAAAAATTATTAATTAGTGATTGAATACGTAATATTATGCAAGTATATAGATAATAATAGTATATAATAGTAAAATATATGTCTAACTATGTAATTTTTCCTTTATTTATTTACTTTCTCAAAGTTTTATAGCTTTAAATTTTCAACTACCTTTGTTATACAAATTAGGGTGATTTGAACAAATGTAAATTTTCATTATATTGTTTAAATTTATATTTCTTTACGAGAAGTCATGGGACATACACATATCAACAAATAAAAATTGCAAGCACACTCTTGACAAATATCAAAATAACTTATGATACTTTAATCATCATGATTTTTAATTTAATATTCATCTAGATATGCTTTAACTAGAAAATATGGTGACTCATAAGGATTTTCGATCAATTTTTAATGAATAATCATACATTTATTTATTTATTTTTAACATTTTGACTGAAAATCTTAATATCTATCATAAATTTTAACGATTCATTAAGATATGTGGCAGAACCTCGTAATCACCATAATATGTTCTAGAAATTAATCAGTGTACATTTTTATTTAAAATTAATCAAATCAACTCAGAATGACTACAAATTTGATATACAAGTTTCTAAATCAGGTCCATCATTTTCAATAGTTAAATTCAAACATAAATCTTCAAAAATCAATAGACCTACATTGTCTTCACTTGCCTTTAAAAAAAAAAAGATTCAAACTCAACAAGGCCCCAAAAATCAAAACAATCCAAATTATTAAAGATAGACAATAATAGCTCAATGAAATATAACTCATCCGATTTCAATGAAAATGGGAAAATATGAATGAAGGTAAACAAAAGAAGAAGGCGGAGAGGAAAATTTATTCTCAAAGCTAGTTATGAATCGATAAGAAATCGAATGGCATTCAAGCTTGGATTCAATTTGTCTGGGATAAAGCAATTCCTACAATAATTAATATTTTTGCGTGAAAGCTCTTATTTGACTTTGTATGTGGAGATTTCAGAATGAGTTAAGAGAAAAATTCAGACGAAAGGTATAAAATTAGCAAACAAATGCTAAATATTTTAAAGATATATATTTTTTCATCATACTGATTGATATAAAGAAAGTTGCAATATATAGTACTTTCTGTCGTGTTTTTAAATATCTAAAATTTAATATTAAAATATCAAATTAATGTAATCTAAGTTAGATTTAAAATTAATTAAATTAACTTTCGAAAAGCATAATATGACAATAAAAAAAAAGAACAGACCGATCGAGTGTGCCTTCTTCTGTCAAAGTGATGTATCCACTAGTACGTAGTTATACATGAAAAAATACATGTATTTTAGTGGGCTTCTCTCAAATGGGTCAGGAGGGAGGTCCATTTCAAAACAATGAAATTGGGTCCCTTTAAAGGTTTTTTTTCCATAGATATCTAATTTATCTTGCCATTTCTTCTTTTTTGTTCACTTCTGGTGAGTACTGTAGCGGATCGTCATTTATTTTTGGCATAATATAGAAATATGCTCTTTAACTTGGTTATTAATCATATTCATGCCCTTTAATTTTGTGTGTGCACAAGTAGACACTTGAACTTGTATAAAGTTGAATAAATAGACACATATGTCCTACATGTTATTTTTTGTCCTACGTGGTGTCCTACGTGTATTGTGTCATGTAGGACTCATATGTTTATTTATTTAAAAGTTGGATAGTTAAAGTGCTTGTTTGTGCATTATGAAAGTTGGAGGTCAAAGTTAAAATTTGAAGCCAAGTTTAGGGTCCATTATATGTATTATTCCTTAATTTTTTGGCGGGGCACATATTATATTATAATAAATATTCATAAGTTATGCCCTGCACCCTAAATCAACTTATGTTTTATAGGCATAAGTTATGCCGTATAAGTTTGTTTACCGAAGATAAAAATTAAAAATCAATCAGTGTGGAATATATTTGAATGTCACATAAGTAAAAAAGGTACACAAAATTACAAAAAAATAAGTTCAAGAGTAATATACTTGTGCATTTTCCAAAAAATAAAAATAAAGACTTGCAAAATTTCTTTTGTTGTTAGCTATAGTACAAAATTGATCTTTTTCTTTATTAATACTTATGTGTTTGTTTTGGGAAGTTAGATAATGTATATGTATTTGAAATGGGATGGTTGAACTACCAAGCATAAGTAAATATCAGCATCAAATAACAAACAATGATTTTCATACATATGATCTTCTAGTGAAGTGAACGCGAAGAAATAAATTCCCTCCCTCCCACCTAGCTCCAATAAGCTCATTCCTAAATGATTTTAATGACATAAGTACTACTTTATTAGGTAATTCCTACAATTATCCTTAGCAAACAATATATATATATATATATAATCTCTCTCTTCCTTGGTGGTTCTCATACAAGCCTACAACACCTCAAGTGGAGTTTTAATTTTAGTCTCCTTTTGATCATATATAACATTGTGAATTTGTGATAATTGGAAAATGGAAAGGGAAGAAGGCGTAGTAGTGCGGGGGCGTGTAGAGATTGATATGCGCCAGCCTTTTCGGTCTGTGAAGGAAGCAGTTATGTTGTTTGGGGAAAAGGTTTTGGCTGGAGAAATTCATGCTAAGCAACTTCAACAGGTTTTAATTTACTTTATAATTTGGTTACAGTTTGAATCTATATATATATGCATCCACAACAAAACATAATATTTTCAGTAAATATGATTTTAAACTACATATACACACACAATCATTTTTTTTTATACAATCACTCAAAAGATATCTACAGATAAATCAACATAAAGAGTGAGATTTGTAATGTTAAACTGATAAGTTATATGTGTATCTCTATATACTATGAAACTTATTAATTAGGATGCTGAACGTCATGTGCAGAGCAAGGCTAGTAGAGGTGAACAAAACCAATTTAAGTTTGGAGCAGCGCGAGTTGAGCTTGAAGAGACAAAGCAAAGCCTGCAGAAAGCTAAAGAAGAAGGAGATTTTATGGCACATTGCCTTCAATCTCTTAGAGAAGAGCTGGAACAGACTAGAAGAGAGATACAACAGTTAAAGAGTACAAGAGACGTAGTACCCGAGAAGAAATTAGTACCGTTAACGGATTTTGATGATGAGATTGATGAAGAGCTAAAATTCATTGAGCAACCAGTTAAAGTTAAAACACAAACCCGAGAGGAGGAGGAGGAGGAGATCGAATTCGAAAAGAAGAGATCTGTCAAGTTTGCTAGTCCTCCAATGCTTACTAAGATCATTGCTGTCAACAACCTGGAAGAATGTGTTAAGAAAGAAACTTGTGAGAAAAGAAAGAAGAAATTGAAGAGGAAGCCTTTAATCCCTTTAATTGGTGCATTATTCTCCAAGAAGAAGGAAAATCACGAAAAATGAATCTTAAAAATAACATTCAATAAACATGAGATAGGAAACTAGTGAAATTTTTTATTTTGTGCCTCATACAACTGAGACTAGTCGTGTGAGATTTCTTTTTATCTGACAGTTTAATGGATCATATAAATAAGAATTGAATCTTTTCAATCGCGAATAACAAAGAGCCTCACACAATTACTTAACCTCAGTTGTACAAGGCACATGATAATTTTTTTTGAAACTAGCGTATATAAATACTCTACCTGTACAAGCTTCTGGCCTTGTTTTGAATAAGGAAAATGGTAGAAGGTCTCAAAATGATTTGTACCATTCAAGTTGTTAGCTAGTCAATGTATTCCCTCTTACGTATTAATAGTCAATTTTTATTTTGTTTTTATTTATTCTTTCACCAATCAACACCGTGTTCACTAGCTTATATTAAGTACAAGAAAAATGGTATATTTATTCTCTCAATTTCACAATACTTGTTTCGTTTTCTCTTTTCATAGAGGTCAAATTATATTAATTTTTACCAATATTTTAAAATAAATATTTTTACTATATTGATAGGGGAAAATGATGATTTACCATATGTTATATGTAATTTTTGAATATGTAAATTTTTATTTTAAACATTATAGTAATCTAATTCATTTTTTTTTTCTTATTAAAAATGAGGATCGGGGAAAGAGGAAAGAGGAGGAGATTACAATGTAAGAAATTGAACCTTATAAACAAAGTGGGAATTCAGTTAACCAATCAACGTAGCTACAAGGTCAATTACTTGAGGGAGGGGGGGGGGTTAGAACTTAGAACATAGCAAAATAAAGGACTTTGTGTATTTTGGGCTGTCAACCGGAGAAGCCCACAGTGCTCTTGAATGGGCCAAGCCTAATACTATCCTTGTTTTGCACCCAAACGAGGTTGAGGCTGAACCGAGCTAACTCGTGGTTGCTTTTGTCATGATCCATTTCTTAACTTAGATGACACTTTATAAGTCGCTCATAAAAAATAATAATCGAAAATGTAAATTTTATAAATGTAGATTATGCTTAGACCTAATTTTCTATATAATTTTTTTTATAAATATACTTAACTAGCAAATATAATTGTTTTTAGTTGATAGACTCTCTCTATATATATATACAACTCACCGAATAATATATAGGTGATGTAATTCTATTTCACCGACTTTACAAAAAATTAAAAAATCATTTGACTCGTTTGTTGCTTTTATGCTATTAATAGACAATTCATAAACTTGTGTTAACCATCTTGTGGTAGTTGAGTATTGCAAAGTCTGAACATATCTGTGTTTGATTTCTTGACATTGTGACTGTGCTAGACCTAGACATTTAATTGATACATGATTAATATGTCTCCAAGATTTTATGCCATATCTTTGTTTGATATTACAAAACACTGAACACTTCCTTGATTCAGATTTGATTTCATTGAAACAATATAATTTTGTTATGTTCATGAATGTTTCAAAATGAAACACACAAAAGGTTAAGCTGCAACTTCTAAATGGACATGGACTGCAATTAATTATTACTATATATATTAAGTAATTGTAGAAACCCGACAAAGAAAATTCAATTCTGATAAACAAATGAAGATTTTTCCTTCATCGGTGTGCAAATCTTGTGTAATCTTTAATTCTCATTTTCCAAGAGCCAACCATTTTTCAAAGTCATCTAATCCTTAAAATCTGTTTCATTTTTTGTCACCATATCTTGGTATACGTAAGAGAATGGGGGAAGAACATTGAATGTGGTTTAGTGATGGGTTGGGACAAAAGCCAAGACAATAGGGTTATATGGTCGGTAATCGAATATGGACGTAATGGTAAAGGTACGGATATTTTTTCATTGGTATTCAGTATTCATATTAGAGCTTGATTAATTCAGGTGTAGGACCTCATTCGGAAAGAAGTGCTCTTCACTAAGGAATTTTCTATATTCAGTGCTCAAATTCGAAATCTTTAATTAAGAAAAGAATAACCTCATTCACTCTAAAACATTCTTTGATTGTTTATTCACGTTTATTAGGAAAAAAAGACTGCCCTACTATTCTCCTATCATACTAAGCTCACATGTATGCATGTGAAACTCTTCCACACAAGACAAGAATTTTATTAACTCCCATTCTTTGTCTAAGTTTTTTTTTAAAACTATGGAACAATTTGAAAATAGTTTAATTAGTGAATGAGGGGACCATTGGTTTAATTAGTTGTCATTTTTCGTTACACAATTAAATTTTAAGTTGCTGGATTTCTGGAGTACGTAGTGTTGACTTCAATTCAATGTGATTCGCAGCATTTCCAGCAAGATTTTCGGCCTTAATAGTACCCTTTCTTTTTTATTTTTCATTACCAGACATTTTTTTCACAAATAGTATAACACTCTCTCTTTTTTAATTATTTATTTTTTTTGTAAGAATATCTACATTAGTAATAGAAACAATTTATTAGAACCCATCAGCAAAGTCAACATTAAACATGAGCTGATCATGACCTTAAAACCATAAGTAAACCTATAGCTTTTTTTGTATGAACATCTTTTTTCCCCAAAGTATTCACGTAGGGGCTATAAATAGTACAATATTATTATCACTTGCGGTATTTTGATTAGTGTTAGAAAGTAATTGAATACTTTCTCCGTCCATATTTACTTGTTCATATTTAACAATTGACATACCATTTAAGTAACAATAAATAAAATGTTCTGTTTATTTTATCATCACCCCTTATGTATGGAAATGAATTAAAATTAAAAACAGTACCTAACAATAAAGGTAAAGTAAATATAAAATAGTAAATAATCTTTTGATTTTTCAAAATTGAATAAAGTAAAAATAAATATTACTAATTTTTAGCGTAATCAACAAATATAAATAAACGAAGTTCTAATAATGTCTACTTTTTTTTTGTTTTCCACCCCGTGTCCGTGGATCTCATTGGAACTTCGACTAAATTCGGATCGCACACTGCAGGATCCATTCGAATGGCGCTCCCAATAAAATTTTCTCCATACTCAGGGCTCGTATCCGAGACCTCTGGTTAAGGGTGAATCACTCCCATTAATAATGTCTACTCTATATATGTGACAATTAATACATAGATAGAGGTAGGGAAATCAAAATTTGTATTCAAACTCTTTTTTTTTTCAAAAATAATTCGTCGGTCTATCACACCACGCAACGCTTCCTTAATTATCATGCGTAATTTATCTTCATCTTGGTCCCTAATTTTGTGCCACCGTGAGATTGAAGAAAAAACTTTGAGATTATTGCCTTTGCGTTAATAAAAGTTTGAGCAAAGTTATTACACTTGATGACTGCGCCTTATTCATTATGCAACTTCGTCGGTAAGCAAAGTGCATTTGGACAAATTAGGTACCACTAATTTTCTGCTAATTAATTGAACAATCATGTTAGTCTTGGTAAAACAAAAAATAAAATAAAAGGAACAATCATGTTAACCACAATTTCATATTCACATTATCTTTTTAAACTAAACAAATTATCGTCTTTTTCTTCGTAATGATGCGGCACTCCCTCATTAGACAAAATTCAAAATTTGCCTTAATTATAAGTAATAATAATTTAAAGACACAAACAAAAATTCTTCTTTGTTCGATCCTTTAATTATTGATAAATTTTACTCATATATTTGTCATGATATTTGACTAAATAGTTTAATTTTTAAATTAATCAATACATGCATTTTGGATCCATTTTCTTGTTAATACTGAGAAATCTATCAATACTTATCAATTCTTCCCACATTTAATAATGAATGCATTAAGGGTTGTGGTGAGGTGATAATTAATCCTTCATTTTTAACCAAGATGTTTCTGTTTGATTCTCCTTGAATACAAAGTCGTCTTTGTTAATAAGTGTTTTACCCCCGACTTATATTGTTACAGTGTTACTTGATATTTTGACAATAATATAGTTATAAAAATATTCAAATATAACACAAAGGGACTAAAAATATAATTTGTCAAATATTAAAAGGACTAAATCAAATTTTATTAATAACAGAAGGACCAAAACTGTTATTGTCCCCTTTTTTTAATGTTTAATTTAAGCAGCTCCAACTTTAACAACAGCCCATTCTTTACGTACTATATATTAAACAGCATGTGCTTGGAACATTGCTAATAGATTCCTACACATATAACATCTAAAATCATCTATCATTATTCATTTTAATGGAGAAATCAAAAGGAAGAAAAAGAAGAATGAAGAATCCATTTTGCATGCCGAAAGTCAGAGGCAATAACTGCAGCCGGAAAAGTAATCGGTTATCGCCGATGACGTTGCTGGATCGATTCCGGGAAGCCGTTTTCCGATTGATCATGTTATCTGCTATGTCGAAGGCTACACAACCACAAGAACAACGATCTAATTCATCGCCGATTTCACAACGGTCTTATTATTCCCATGAACATCATCACAGTGAAGCTGTTGCGGACTGTATAGAGTTCATTAAAAAGTCCACCATCACTGATGACGGCACCGACGGTGATTCCTCGGAGGTTGTATTTTCTGTGCCGGTAATGTAATTTTTTTTCTTTTATATTTGTGCATCATTAGAATTTTTTCTCCTTTTCCGGTGTTTGGGGAAAACAGCGGAATAGGAGAAATAGAGGAGACGATTAAAAGGTGGGAAATCAGAGTTTCCACAAATCTTTTTCTTTTTCCTTTTTATGTTTTAAACTTTTTTTTTTTTTTTGGTTTGTATTTGAAAGTTTAGAGGTTTGATTTGCCACATAGATATTGTAAATTGTTGTGTAATGGAAAGCTACAGAGTGAAATTTAGGATCTATTCTACTTTGTCAATATCCCTTTTTTTTTTTTTTTTTTTTGTCAAGTATTGTAATTGTGCATATTAATTTTCAATAAGGTGATTTGAGAAGTACTAGAGGTATCCCAATTCCAATTTTACATGTAAGATGTAATGAAGATTTTTTTTTTTGGTTCAAGACAATCAAAATAGCGTGAAGATTTGGAATCAATGATTTCTCAAAGTAAGCATGGAGCATTAACAACCCTCCAAATGTTCAAAATTTATTCACGTTTTAGTCTCTTTTAACATTTTATCACAAACGGCAAAAGTCACATGTTTCCTATCCTAAACGAAAATAAAAATAAATTATAAAAAAAATCATGTGAACTTGTTTGTATTATCATCTACAAATTTCAAAGCTCATAATAGTCCCTAACTGTATGGCTAAATTCGCATTTAAAGGTTAAAATAAAAGTTTAGTCCCTAGTTGGGTCAGTAGAATTTGAGATCAAATGGTCCTAACTCGCGAGGGGGCCGTTTGATCATGCATTTAGGAGTTAGGACTTAAATTTGAAGTTTTAAATTTAAAATCAGTGTTTCAAATTTCAAACTCATTTCAATGTTTAGAATTTTAATTGCAAAATTGTGATTTCTATTTTTTAAAACAACTTATAATTTGACCCATAAAATATTAAACAAAAACAATTTAAACTTTTATAAAAGAACTCATGCTCTCTGTGAAAAAGAGTGTATAATAAGAATAATTAGTTTATGGTATTGTTGATTTATTAAAGAGAGAAGAGTCAAAAATGCTCTTGTACTATGTGAAATAACAAAAAATATTGGGATAATTGTTTAGAATGACAAATTAATAATATAAAATAAATATAATAGCTACCGTTTGATTTATTTGTGTTCCATAGCAAACTGTTTGTCAGTCCCTCTCTCCCTCATATTCTCGCTCGCCACTCTCCCTCTCTTGCTCGCCTCTCTCGCTTTATACAATAGAATTGTATAAATTGTATTTCTAATTGTATAAAGCGAGAGAAAATTGTATATACACATGCAAATACATATATCTCTGTCTTATACACTTATAATTATATGATAAAAGTACTTCCCTGCCCAAGTCTCTTTTGTCTTTCTTTCTTTCTCATTTTATACAAATTTAAGTTGTATATAATTTCTCTCTTTCTCGTTTTATACAATTCATTCAGTTGTACATTCCCTGCCCAAGTCTCTTTTGCCGTTCTCCCTTTTTCGTTTTATACAAATTCAAATTATATATGATCGTCCTATACACTTATAATTATATAATTCGTTTTATACAATTCTCCGCCCAAGTCTCTTTCTCTTTCTCGTTTTATACACTTCGTTTTATACAATTCTCTGCCTAAGTCTCTTTCTCTTTCTCGTTTTATATAATTCGCTTCAATTATATATGTATAGCGAATTATACATATATATGTTTGTTATGGAGTGCAATTATGTAAACTTTGTTATAGCATACAAATATAAATTTTATGTTTGCTATACGTGAAAGTTGCCCAAAAATATATCCTTTATTTATATTTTAATCCATTTATGCCTTTATAATCAGTGAAACGGAAGCCAACGGAAAAACTGGAAACACTAATTCGGATGGCATTTATGTACGCATTCGCATATAATGCTTAGTCCAAATACATTTTAGTAGAATCTTGGACATTTTTGAAGAACTAAAAGCTAACATAAATATAACGAAATAATTCACTGCTATCCGATTATTTGTATTACCAGAATTTGACTACCAACACTTTGTGGCAACTAATCAGCAATAATAATATACTTCTTTCCAGTATTCAAACAAAGAGTAGTATCGTTATTCAATGATGAAAATTCATGAGAAGATGATGATGTAAATATTAGATATTTCTCCATTTTAGAGTGTAAAAGAGAGTTTGTACAAAGAAAAATAACAAAATAAATAAATAAAAATATTTTGGAGGTGATTTTATCATTTAAGAGTTGGAATCTAGTGGCTATGGTGGATACTATTCATCTGATCTCATATTTAATAATGTCGAAATTACCCAAAATAGAAGAAAATTCTACACCCATATGAACATATATGAGAAATTTAGAAGAGGAGGCTAGGGTTTTGAAGGAGAAGGAAATAAATTTGGGAGAAAAATGGGGTTCGCTCCAGATGAAGAGATGGAGCAAAGACAAATTAAGTGTTTTTTTTACTAAAATCATCTCTCAAATATAACAAAAATATTCTTATACTATTCAAAAAATAATAAGAATCATCCTTCAGTCTATTTTTGTTAAGAAATTACTTGAACAAATAATTTTTTTTTTTAATTGGATCATATCTTAACTACATCAAGAAGATCAATGTTACCTAAAAAGAATAAAGATATGGATAAAAATGAATATTTTATTCTCATAATTTAAATTTTGTCTGTTGTTAGTTTATATTTTTTTTGCATAATCAAGTAAATTGACTTGCAACAATACATAATTTTTGAAATATTTATACAATAGGATCCAATGGTTTGAAAGATTATGCAAAAAAAAAAAAATTTTAAAAATATTATGTGCAACTATTTAGAGATTTTCTTTAATAAAAGAAAATATAGTACGTATATACTATATAGACAATGAAATTCACATTTTATACAATATATAAAAAAACTAATTTAGTGAAATTATGTAGGCGTTTTGTTGTAAAAATTAAATGATAATTATTTTATTTGAAAATTTTGAAAATGGAGTTGTATTTGGACAATCTTTTTACAAATAATATTTAGAATCTGAATATATTTTGTCTGAATATTTTAATCCTGAATTTCTAAAAATAAAAAAAATCACCCAACTTAATTAGCTTAATCATGTGTACATATATTCATTCGACTTGACACATTTTTTGTTGATGACTTGATTTTTTTTTAAAAAATAGACAAAACAACTTTTTGAATAGAGCAAAAATGCTTTTTGTTCATTTTTATAATAAAAGCATATACTTTAGATTTAAGTCATAGTAGAGGGGTGATTTTATCTAAAAACCAGATAAATTAACAATAATTAGTGTTTAAGTTTTTTCGTTTGCTTCCATTTTATTTAAGGGTATTTTTTACTCATCTCAACGACTATAAAAGCATAAATGACCAAAGTATGAACGAAAGATATTTTTAATCATTTCACCTAATACAAGAGCATTTTTGACATTTTCCTTTATTAAATATTTTATGTCTATCTAAAAATATGTAATAAGTAGATGATATAACATGTCGTATGTGTGATTCTAACAAAGAGGATTTTCCGTGGCATCTATTTTGTTTTGAATGGAGGTGGACAATAATAGTGCAAGAAGAATTGAAAATATGGTCAGGATGCAGATTCCAAAAGTTGGATAAAAGAGCAACATTAGAGACAATTCAGAAAAGAGTCAACAACATCATTTTCAGGGGTAAGAATCTACCATACATGAAAGATAAGGAATTGGAAGCACTTCAAGGGAGTAAATATAACCACAGACATAATTGTGGCACAGATAAAGAAGGAGATCATTGAAAGAATATAATGAGTAGAAAACGCAGTAGTTTAGTTCAGAGAATTTGTAACTAGCTTATTATGTTTTCTTACTAGTTCCGAGGCTCGAAATGACTAATAATTAGGTTATGATTTCTTAAAGTGCTTGTTATATATAAATACTGATTATCTATGATAATCTTTCACGGTTTATCAAGATAAATATAATATAAAGCAATATTATTATTTATTATATAAAATATAAAAATATATGATTTATTTAAGATGTAGAGTGTGTTTGGTATGAAGGAAAACATTTTCTGGAAAATGTTTCCAATTTTCCCATGTTTGGTTGGGACAAAAGTTTTGGAAAATGTTTCCAAATCAACTCATTTTCCACAAAATTAAGGAAAATGACTTCCCTTAAAAAATTAAGGAAAACATTTTCCAAAAC
>JAJJBR010000631.1:15000-22500 GCA_022817965.1 Solanum lycopersicoides | reverse complement strand
GTGGGGTAAATGGCCGATACTACTGGAAGGATTCCTCTTTGGATAATAGGTACTGTAGCTGGTATTCTTGTAATCGGTTTAATAGGTATTTTCTTTTATGGTTCATATTCCGGATTGGGTTCATCCCTGTAGTAATCGACTGAATTGAGTTGTCAACATGAAAGCGTAAGAACTTAACGGGATTCCCTTCTTTGTTTGTTTGATTCGAAGGGGAAGGGCCCGTTGAGTTCTTAAGAATCATAATATTTTTTTCGTCTAAATGCTAAAATGGATTTCTTTTTCTTTTCAAAAACTCCGTTTTTCTCATTTTTCTGAGCATGTTTTTGAAAAATTCACTTCATTGAGTTAGTCAGACCACCTCTTCTTTTTATATGATAGTATCTATCGGTACTTTCAAAGTTGGAAGAAAGAAGGAAGAACTCAATTTCTTGGCTGCTATCATATATTAGATAGCGTGCAAATCCTTTCTATACTAATCTAATGTAGAACCTTACTCTCTATATTACATTACTCTATTGATTTTTTATTGTTTTCCTATTTCATCATCAAATTTTTTATAAGATAAGTTGATTGAAGAAGTTTTATTTAATTAATAAAATTTCCTCTCTTTTTTGTTTTGTTTGTCCACCAATTCATATATTATATGTAAGGGGGTAGGTGTAGGGTTTCTGATACATCTGGAAAAATTGAAACCAAGACTAGGAATTTTTAACAAACAGGATCAAGAATCATTACTCTTTCGTTTCGACACAAGAAAAAAGGATTTTTCTACACCCCTTTCTTGTGTCGAAGACTAGGAAGACAAATAATCCCTCCTAGAATTTTTTCTTCCCCGCATTTATCCCCCGCTTCCTTATGTCTAGTATTTAGACAAATTTGACTTTCTTTCTATTTAGAATAGAAAACTATTGATACGTTTTATGGCAGTGAAATCTGGCAATAGTAACATAGTTACACTACTCCAATTAAAAAAAAACTAAATCAAAATAAATGAAAGCCAAATACTCTTCTTCAAAATCTACATACTATGTGGTACAAGGGATTCCCAGCATCTCGTAGAAAAAGAGTATGTAATGTAGATTTTGAAGAAGAGTATAAATAAGACAAAGGAGTTTTCATAATTTCATTTTTTTGATCATAAATAATCGCCAACAAGAATTTGGTTCTTTTTACGTACTTGATATCGATAAATCTGCGAATCTAGAAATTCATTTCGGCCAATTGAACCTTCTCGAACTGTTTCTTTTTAAGAACCAAAAAGATTTGTGCCAAAATAACAGATGCCAAGAAGAACAAAAGTCCTTGGACACGTAATGGATCTTGAAGTACTATTTCTGCATCTCCCTGACCAAATCCGCCTACATTAGGATTACTCGTTAATGGTTGATCAAATTTGATAGATTCGCCCTCGGAAACAAGAAGTTCTGGTCCGGGAGGGATAATATCAACCACTTGACGTCCCTCCGACGCATCCGTTATGGTTATCTCATACCCCCCTTTTTCTTTTCGTATGATTTTGCTTACTATACCTGCTGCTGTAGCATTATAAACTGTATTGTTACTCTTGTTGCCGTCGGGATAAATCTGACCCCTTCCCCTGTTCCCGCCTACGTATATAGGATATTTTAAGAAGTGAACATCCTTCTTAGTAGCAGGGTCCGGAGAAAGAATAGGGAAGGTTATTTCACTATATTTTTTACCAGGGACAGGGCCTACCACAAGAATATTTGTTTTATTGGGGCGATAGCTCTGAAAAGACAAATTGCCAATCTTTTCTTTCATCTCAGGAGAAATACGATCGGGAGGAGCTAATTCAAACCCCTCCGGTAAAATAAGAACAGCCCCGACGTTCAACCCCCCTTTTTTACCATTAGCAAGAACCTGTTTCAGTTGCATATCATAAGGAATTCGAACAACTGCTTCAAATACAGTATCAGGAAGTACCGCTTGTGGAACCTCAATTTCCACGGGCTTATTAGCTAAATGGCAATTGGCACATACAATACGCCCAGTCGCTTCTCGTGGATTTTCATAACCCTGCTGTGCAAAAATGGGATATGCACTTGAAATGGACGTCCGAGTTAAGATATATATCATGAGCGATACGGAAATAGATCGAGTAATCTGTTTCTTTAGCCAAGAAAAAGCATTTCTAGTTTGCATGGTCCAATCATTGATCGCGAAAATTTCTACAATAAATTGGGTAGGTCGCTAGTATAGTTCCCTAGCCACGATTCTGCTATTTGCTGGAATAATCTAGGATGAATCTTCCCGATGGTTAGAAATAGGAAGAGTAAATATGATTTTCAATACTTTGCTTATGTACAACTACAAAGTACCAAGCATTCTAATTGGATTAGATTAATATCAATGGATCCTTTATCATTCAGTTATTGAATCATAAAGCAGTAAAATTGACGGAGACAGACTAGTTAAATAACGGAAAAGCCAATATTTAAAACATGTATCGAAAATTACTGGAAGGATGCAAACAAGAATAGTTATAGTTTGCTCATTCGCAACAACTCCAACCTCGTTATAGATAGAGCGTATAACGAATTCCCAACCTGGGGGTGAATGATATCCGAGAAAAAACTCACTTACTAGAAGAATACACAAAGCTTTTGCTGTGTCACTTAAGTTATATAGGAATTCCTGAGCCCAAGAGTTAAGAATAACAAGTTTTTCCTTACCCAAAATTGAATACCCGCTTAGAATACCAAACCAGATTATATTTGTTGAGAAGTGCAAAATCGTATCCATACGATTCTCATTTTGTATCGTGATTAATTGGATCGTTTCTTTATGGATTCCTATCCCAAACTCTTCGAGATGTGTTTCCGAGTATTCCTTGATCATTTCGTCCAAGAAGAGGAGTTCCTCTAATTCTCTGAATTTTTCTAGAAGACTCTTTTCTTGAATATTATTCAAGACAATTTGGGATTGCCCAGTATTCCACCAATTAGTAACCCAAGATTCCAGCCATTTATTAACTGAGAAAGAAATCCACCAGGGCAAAAATACTATAGATGCAAGATAGAAAAGAGGAGTGAATGCTTTCTTTTTTGCCATTTTTTCGTCTGTAAATTGTTAATCAACCCATTCGTACACTCTATGCGATCGAATATTTCTTACACACATGAGTTTTATACAAGGTATCGAACTTATGAATCTATTTTCTTTGTGATTTTGTGGTTAGTCTTTGAATCTAGAAAGAATACAGAAATAGGCTAAGAATTCACTTCGAATGAAGAAATTGAGAATATTGTTTCCTGATATCTCAATTGGTCAAATTAAAAATAAAGTGTATCCTTTCGATGAATGATCGAAAGAACCACTTTAAGTAATGAATATTATTCAGATTTTGAGACGAAAGAACTCCTTTGCTATCAAAATATCCAATATTTCGAAAAAATTTCATTGATTACCCATAGTCAGGAATAGAATAATTGAGGGAAAGATATTAGGATGATAAAAAAAAATGACTGGCAAAGGATAAATTGGCTAGTTCTCAGTATTTAATTAAGAAATCCAATTGTTGGTCATTAAAGAATACAAAAGAAAGAATTTCAAATTTACAAGATACGATCTATCTGGATCTAAAGTGTCAATTCCAACAAATATTGAACTAAAAAAAATTCTTGCTTTCGAAATGGTTTGCCGTCTGAGATGAATCTATTATTTCGATTTGTTATTTGTTATTGAATTGCGTGCACATAAAGACCATAAAAAGAGTTTCGTTTTATGGTTCTTTCATATACGTTTTCTTTAATTGAATGAACGTTCTGATTCTCAATTTATCAAAATACTTCAATTGGTACACGCAAGAAATAGGCTAATTCAGCAGCCTTTTGTTCAATTTCTCGTGGAGTCAAATTCTCATCAGTACGGGTCAAGGGAATGGACCCCTGGCCTCGGATGTCCATATAAAGAACACGACGAGCATAAATACCCTCTTTAACTTCTATTCTAACGGACTGAATATCTTTTATAAGGAATCGGAGGAATATGCGACGATTTTTTCCCGGAAATCCCCAACGAAAGATACAGACTATTCCCTCCTTTCTATCGAATCGATCATAACCACTACCTACATTCCAGGAAATTGTGCACCACAAATAAGAGCTAATAAAGAGACCCGCAATTCCGTAGAAAGACATCACGATTCCTTGTGGAAAAAAAATGATTTGCTGAGGCGGAAAAAAAGATAGCAAATTTCTACCAAGATAACTGGAAGTTCCAACTAATAAGAAGCCTAATGAACCTAAAAAAAGGATCAAGGCCCAGCAGAAATTACTTATTTTTCGAGACCCCGTTATAAGTTCTATCCATATATCGTCTGATCGCCAAGTCATACTTTACTCGATTGCATTTTATTGGAATTGAGATAATACCCCAGAGAAATTTGACTTTACTTTTTTGTTTCCGAAGTAACTCTCATCAACTAGCACTAGTTTGAGGTGAACTAGCACTAGTTTGATGTCAACCTTTAGGAGTAATTCATCAAATTGGTTAAATCTAAAATAATAACATACTCTTTATTTAATACGATCCCACTATACATATCGATATACATATAGATTCACCGACTACATTTCAGCCATCCAGAGATCCTGATCTATTTGAAAATTGCTAGAATTGATATATCCATATATCATGTTTCTGCGGGCATAAGAGTTTTTTCCTTTATGTTCGGTGGAAATCACATGTTATACTATACTCCAATAAATAGATATCCGTGTTATGATACAAGTCCACGTTTTCAAAAAAAAAAATGGATGAGATTGGGTCCCAGCGGATCTAAACAATCTTGTTTTTTTGAACATGAAGAAATAAAGAAGCCATTGCAATTGCCGGAAAGACTAGGCCTACTAACGGCACAAAAATAGATGGAAGGTTCAAATTTGTCATAGAAGGGGTACCTCGATTTACTATTTGTATCTGTTATTATGTTATTATATAAATAAAGATATCTTGTAATAATTATAATTAAATTAAGAATTTGAATTCTAATTAGATAATATTTATTATTAATAGAATTTGAAGAATTTGAAATTCTTAGTATAGATCGAAGTATCGATATATCTAAATCTAACTGAGTACGTATAATAAGAATAAGTGCAAAGAATGTAGAACTGTAGAACTAAATAAATGGACTTATTCATCTCCTCCATGAGAAAGATATGTATGATAATAAACTTTATTTTTTTTCTTCATTTCTTTGTCTTTTGTTCTTGTCTTCTACTTTTCTAAAAATAGATAAAGAGTTTTTTACAGATTATCGACGGATTCGTTCGAATCCGACCCAACATGGATTTTTAGCTAAAATGGTTTTTCGGTAGATAGAGAAAGATACAAAACTCTATTATCTCTATTGAAATTTCAAATTATATACCTAAGACAAGACCAAATTCGTTTTATTTTACTAATTTCACGAAAGGAAGAACTCACTCTTGGTGATAAAGGTTTCTTGATTCGTAATCAGGAATATAGGTCAAAAAAAGAGTTATCCTCAACTTTCGTTTTAATTCTTTCTACAATTCGATCTTCTATCACCAAAGAAAAGGCCATTATTATCTTATTTACTTTGATTCCGATAAACTAACTACTTTTTGCTACAAACACAAAAAAAATAATTGAACTTAGTGCTCTACTTGATTTTGCTTGACTTTTGATTCAAAGGAAAAAAGGCGTGGAGCTTAAATAACTCACTCAGAACGCTTTTTAAAAGATTACGTGGTACAATTAGGTCGAATAAACCCTTCTGGAATAAGTATTCAGCTGCTTGTGAACCTTCGGGTACTGTTTTATTCAATGTTTGTTCAATTACTCTTTTACCTGCAAATGCAATGTAGGCATTGGGTTCGGCAATAATGATATCCCCCAACATACCAAAACTAGCTGTCACTCCACCAGTTGTCGGAGATGTAAGGATTGATACATAAAATAATTTTTTATTTAATTGATAATCATATAAAGCAGACGATATTTTAGCCATTTGCATCAAGCTCAAACTTCCTTCCTGCATGCGCGCCCCCCAGAAGCACACACTATCATAAGAGGTAAATTTTGATTGGCAGCGTGTTCAATCAAACGGGTGATTTTCTCTCCGACTACGGATCCCATACTACCCCCATAAACTGAAAATCCATAACCCCAATTGCTACGGGAATGCCGTTTAGTTGGCCTATGCCTGTTTGAACAGCCTCGGTTAATCCTGTCTTTCTTTGATAAGAATCAATACGGTCTTTATAAGGCTCCTCCTCCGAATGAAATTCAATGGGATCCAGCGAGACCATGTCTTCATCCATAGGATCCCAAGTACCCGGATCGATCAAAAGTTCAATTCTATCCGAACTACTCATTTTCAAATGATATCCACATTGTTCACAAATATTCATTTTTGATTTCAAAAATTTCTTATAATTTAATCCATAACAATTTTCGCATTGAACCCACAAATGCTTGTATTTTTGAGTTACCTCGAGATCATTAGAACTTTCTCTTATAGTTAAATCACTGCCCTTTGTGCGAGTTCGTCTACTGGAACCCTCGTTTTCACTACTATTTAGACTTTGACCACTACAAATGGCCCTATAAATGTAACTGTCACCGTAACTCTCACTACCACTTATAATGGAAGTATCTATACAGATTTGAGACTGAAGATA
The DNA here is from genome assembly GCA_022817965.1 of Solanum lycopersicoides. Taxonomy (NCBI): domain Eukaryota; kingdom Viridiplantae; phylum Streptophyta; class Magnoliopsida; order Solanales; family Solanaceae; genus Solanum; species Solanum lycopersicoides. The sequence goes on along the minus strand of JAJJBR010000631.1, from coordinate 15,829 downwards.
ATTATCAATGCAACTATTAATGTGATTATTCCAACTATATTGAGTATCATACATGTAAGACATGTAAGAATTATAGTAGGGATCTTCGCCCCTAAATCCATTATTCAGATAACTCGAGTTTCGATAACTATAAAAAGAACTTTCTAGTTCACTCAGAAAAGAATGATCGTTGTCAACCTCAAAAATCTTATTTTCAATATCAAAATAGATGGAATAACTGTCCCCATTCCTATCACTAACTAAAAAAGTGTCATCAGAGATGAAATTCCAAATGTCTTTAACGCCGAATAAATAATCAACATTACTGCAACTATGAATGTTTTTCACTTTTAGATTTGGATCTTCACTGGTATTTTCAATAGGACCAAGACTGCCCATTGATTTATTTAGCCCACACCTGCGTTCGAACTCCTTCTTAAACAACATCGAATTAAACCACCATCTTTCCATAGAGTTTTCTTGCCCCCTATTTGCATGAAAATACAATAGATGAATAGTCATTCGCTATAAAATTCTTTATTTGAATATCTTATTTCCTATCAGACTAAGCATAGAAATCCAATCACTAGGATTATTAACTAATACGGATTGTGAGTATTCAAAAAAAGTTCTGAATCTGGGGGAACACTTCACTATATATTAATATGTTGGAACCCCCTTTTATTATTTAAAATAATAGAATTTTTGATAAAGGGCGGCTTCTCCTATGTCGTGTCAAATTCGCATCGAAAAAAAGAGATTTGTCCTCTCTTATAAAGAAATAAAAAAAATTCGTAAAATCTCGTCTAATCTAATACTAATATCTAATCACTAACTAATCTAACAATCT
>JAJJBR010000631.1:0-2500 GCA_022817965.1 Solanum lycopersicoides | reverse complement strand
GCAAAGAACGGTTTTTCTTTCCTTCGAGGCTCCGGGATAAAGATACAATTTTTACGAAAAATTGTTCAAAAAAATTCAATTCATGTTTGCAAAAACAACGTTCCCTTCTTTTTCTGATATTTTTCTATTTTTATAACGGATTAATTCAATGAATTAGAACGAATCAACTGATTGATGGTCTATATCTTTTAGACTATAGTTAATGGATACTCTTAAATCATAACTGTAATTATAATTATATAGACTATGATTCCATACCAGAAAATTTTTTTAATTCCTTTTCGGTTTTGGAGTTCTCAACAACAAATACCTACCCCTCTATTAGAATAGAAATTCATCAAAAATTTAGATTCGATTGTATAGTGTATACCCGTTATGTACACAAAATTGGCAGTTATTCTATTTTCATCATAGAATGATTAGTCGATCTTTTTTCTTCTTTGTAATTTGTATCATGATTCAATCAAAATTTCTCGAGTTCTTCTAATTTGTAACTTCACCGAAATCAGAATAGTTCCTATACTACTACATTAGTATGAAATCGAATCGCGTTGAAATATTTCTTATTTCTTCTCGATTCCTGTCAAAAAGGAACAATTGGCATAGAGGATTCATATCTTTTGTTTTTTTGTTAAAAAAAAGAAGTTTTTATGTTATTTCGTACTATACAATTCTTTTCTTTGTGGGATCTTTTTCCCACGAGAGGTAATGAAAAGAATTCTAGAATGGATTGCTACCTATGCCTAGATCACGGATAAATGGAAATTTTATTGATAAGACCTTTTCAATTGTAGCCGATATCTTATTACGAGTAATTCCGACAACTTCCGGAGAAAAAGAGGCATTTACCTATTACAGAGATGGTGCGATTTGATTCTTTTTTTTTTGATTTTCTATTTATTCATTTCTCTCAGTCTTACGAGGAGAAAAACACATGATTCGAGAAAAAAATCTACGCTTTTTGAAGGTGAAGTTTGGAAATAGAACAATTCCTTCTGTCGTGTATCCTCGATTAATGCAACCTCAGATGCTATGTTTCAATTATAGATTCTAGTATTAAGCGAAAGGTTACGCCTAGAGGTTCTGTATTACGGGTCAATCCTACTCTACTAGCGCTAATAGGCAGCATAGGGGAAGAAGCGCTACACCTAGGAATCAACAACACGAAAACTTTGTTCTAAGTCAGCCCTTTCTTAGCGGGCTTGGGACTAAAAGAATGGTTGGGACAACAAACATCAATCTCGTTCGTCCTTTGGATACCCGTATAACCATCGAAGGCTATTGAAGTGACTAATTCCTGGAAATTAGGAGGCGTTAAAAACAAAGAAATTGTGGGAGTTATCTTATCATTTCTATCTAGTCCCAATAGGCTTGATGTTAAGAAAGAATCTCTTGCAGGAAGGTTGGCTAGAGATTTCTTGTAAAAACACTAGCCCTGCTGAGTTCATAATGAGAATATTTTCATCGTTGAATCTTTTTTGATTCTATGTATTATTCTCATTATGCACATAAGGGAGGAGCCGTATGAGGTGAAAATCTCACGTACGGTTCTGGAACGGAGATTCTTTCAATTGAATGACGACCGTAACGGATGTCGGCTCAATCCGAAGGAAATTACGCGGAAGCTTTGCAGAATTATTATGAAGCTATGCGACTAGAAATTGATCCCTATGATCGAAGTTATATACTCTATAATATAGGGCTTATCCACACAAGTAATGGAGAACATACGAAAGCTTTGGAATATTATTTTCGAGCACTAGAACGAAACCCATTCTTACCACAAGCTTTTAATAATATGGCCGTGATCTGTCATTACGTGCGACTATCTCCACTATAGAAAGAAAAAAAGAAAAATCTAGTAAAGTAACTACTAGAACCAAATAGGCTTTCTACATATGCATCGTCTAAAACAACGATTTTTATCAGCTGTAGCAAAGAACGAAACTTCATAGAAGTCAAAATAGGAAAAAATAAAAATGCCTAGCAACTTTTTTCTATGGATATAAAGCTTTAATTGAGAGAGATAGAGGAAGCACCGTAAAGATCAATTAGCGAGGTTTTGGGCCGATACAATAATAACTGCGTACTTATCTCATGATGTGAGATAAAAATTAGGAATTAACTTATGTAATAGAGTCGATCCACTAAAGTCTTGAGCAGCGGTGTAGGATCAGATCCCAAAGATAGTAAGTATTTTCTTTCTTATGAAAGAAAGTCTTTTTCAAAGATTCTATATAAATTTATCTATGAAACCGAGATAGTTCCCTTTCAGAAAATTCTAACACTAGTAGAAATGCCTATGCTTTATTCTTCTGAAGGTGGGAAAAAAGATAAAACTAAATAAACGGATTATTCATCCAAATTTCAGTTTGAAACTCATGTAATTAACCTATTTTTCTTTTGGTTAACCCTAAACTGGGATAGATCCATGAGAAATCTGATTAGATTTTATTAGATATGGTATAGATCAAAATGGGACACCAAAAGAATTGACTGC
>JAJJBR010000630.1:0-29031 GCA_022817965.1 Solanum lycopersicoides | reverse complement strand
ACTTCTAGGATGAATCTTTCCTTCTAGGATAAGTCATCACCTCCCATTGTCAAGTTCGCTCGTGCTAAGTTAGGTTCCTTTATTGAAAAGCCTTTATTACGTTTATTTATAAAACATAAGCTTTAGAATATCCATCATTCATATGCTTATAGCATATTCAAGCAACCTATCTAGAATTTATAACATTCTTGGGTACCCCTATCAAGGCCCCTCTAATTACTAGATCATCCATGTGCGAGTGCATATATATATATATATATAGGTGAGCAAACCTTTTCACATAACACATCAAAGTCACACACGTTCATATATCAATGTATAAGTCTATAGGCATAACTATATGAGTAATACTTTCATATAAACCTACTAAGACACTATACACATTCATACCTCATCATATCATATACATCATATTCATAACATATCATATAATCATCCTTCACATGCATAAGAACCAAACCTAGGAACTATCCTATCAAGATACACATGTGCAATGCATAGACAAGGTCCCATACCCTTGTCCATACTAGTACACCTATCAAGTCATCTAGTTAAGGGAATTACAAATCATACATTCATGAACATCACCTTAACATACATAGTGGTAGACACTAGTGAATATGAAAACTACCTTTCATTTAGACACCATGAGTTATACTACTTATAATATGCATGTAAGTGAGAGTGTGTGTACATAACCAACATGATCACATAATGACTATCAATAACATCTTAAGTGAACCACACTATTAGACCACATTATACTTCAAGCACATAGCACACAACATATAATAGCATAGAAGACAAGACTATACATACATTATAATCAAGACTCCTAACTTTAGCTATTTACACTTCCATATAGGGATACGTGGTAGGCTATTAAACACTTTAACACATTAATGGCAGAACCTATACAATACCTACATGATTATACACATGCCCAACAATAGCCAACAACCTAATTCACAACTAGAATAGGAAAGTAGGCATAAGCTTCTCATAGTATCATTTTAAGCATATGTTCATAAGTTCATCAATTGCCTTCATGCCATGGTCAACACATATATAATGAAATAAGTAAAACCGCCAATAAGTGGACCATACCACACAATGCCATACAAGGCTTCATCAACATTACTATAAAGAATAGAGAATAGAAGAGTAAAGAAGAATAAGCATTCTTACCAAATTCTTCATCCTTTGATCATCATTGATCAATAACCTTATTCATCAATAAACACATATATGGCAGTAGCTAATGTACTTTAAACTATAAGAAACCATGTACAAGTCACTACAAGATTATACCATAACGTAATACAACATATCAACATACTAGGAAAAGTAGAATACATAGATCATTAGCTATCTTCCCTAACATTGATTTTTGACCATAGTTCATACATATACAAGTCTAAGACAGTAGCTAATTAGGTAAGAAATCAAGCCTAAGTCATGCATCATCTAATCACAATTCAAGATCCATCACATATACTTAGCCTCTTGACTTCATAGCCTAAAAGAATCTATACCAATTCATGCAAGACTTCTTAATTAGAACATTAAGGATTTATACCTATAAAATTCATCCATTACTCACCTAAAACAGTAGCTACAGCAGTTCATACATAATCAAGAGTCTACTCAACCGATCTCACAATCGACTTCAAGACACATGTAGAAACATAGGCTATTCATGTTCAATTCTTCATATATTTATCATCATGGACTGATCATCATCAATTCAACATCAATTAATGTAAATAACAATAACCACAAGCAATTCAACGTAAGAGAATCACCAATTCATCAGAACAAGCCATAATCACAAAGCCCATGCAAAGGCTAAACCAATTTTGGAAAGAACATGGGTTCATCATGCAATTGGAGTGAAAACATATTTAAATCATTGTATTAACTTCAATTAATCATGATTCAATCATTAAAAAGCTTTTGAGAAAGAACCCATGGCTAGATTAGAAGATTGGAAACTTGATCATAAGGTTTCTTTTGAAAACATTGTGAATGGCTCTCTAGATGAAAGGATAACTAGAGATGAAGATCACCATACCTTTTATTAATTGAAAACCTCTAAAACTTCATGATTCATCCATGGAAAAACCAGCTTGAATCTGTTCTTGAGCTTCACCAACAATGGTGGTTTTAGAGAGAACATTTTTGGAGGGAAAGGCTAAAATATATGATGAGAGGGTTTGGGAATGGGTTGATCACGTTTTAAAGACTTATATACACCTAAAATTACTTAATTAAACCTATTATAGTCAGGTTAGGACGTGGGGTGAATTTACCATTCACCCCTTTAAGTGGCAGCACGCAGGCAGCCAACTTGCAGGCACCCGCGACGAGGACCATGACGGGGCGTCATGGCCATGACGGGCCGTGGCAGCCTTCCGTCACAGGAGACTTAGCCAAATTCTTGGCTCAATACCTGCCCAAGTCAAGTCTCCTTCGACGAGACCTGCTTGACGGTCCGTTGGTGGCCCAACGGTCCGTCATTGGGTCCGTCAAAGGGACACTGCCCAGGCAGTGTATAGGCAGCCTTGGGGTCCTTCTTTTGGGGCCTCTTGTGGGGAACTTTAGAAGTCGTACCCGGACGTTTCCAACGCGATTACAAACCTTAACATGTTATAGACCTACCACATAAGTTTCATCCAAAACAAACACCTACAAGACGTCCAAACAGCCTTGACCCCATCATGACATACGATGAACGTCTTAGGGGCTATCTTTCGAACGCCTTGGACGTTCTTGGGCGTTTGACCTCCAAACTTCACGAAACTTCATACAATAACATTAAATATCATTTAAAACCATTTCAAGACTTATTTGACTCATTTCACACAACGTAGGCATGCATACACACATGAGGCACATAAGCGACTATTCGTCGAACGTCTTGGACGTCCCTTGACGTTCGACTTCCAAATCACTTCAAACTTTGCACACTGACTCTATATGACATAATAAGGCATTTTAGGACCTTATAACATTAAGACGAACATGTTAGGCTCTAGACACGTTATCTCATTTTCGAGGTCTTACAGAAATGGCCGTGAGGGCCAACCGAATGCATAGCCAAGGTCTTGACGGACGTCCACAAAATATTTTAGCACTTTTGACGTCGGGACCCGGATCAACCAAAAATGGTGTGCTATAGCATACGAAAAATCGTTGAAATGGGGGTATGCGCGCTTCGGGGCTATTTTTGACTTGAAAATGGGTCGGAATGGCCATGAGTGCCAAGAGATGCATAGCCAAGGTCTTACGGACGTCCACAAAATTTTTGGCACTTTTGACGTCGGGATCCGGATCACCCAAAAAATGGTGTGCTATAGCACACGAAAAATCGTCGAAATGGGGGTATGCGCGCTTCGGGGCTATTTTGACCTTGAAAATGGGTCGGAATGGCCGTGAGTGCCAACCGAGGATGCATAGCCAAGGTCTTGACGGATGTCCACAAAAATTTTTGTCACTTTTGACGTCGGGATCCGGATCACCCAAAAAATGGTGTGCTATAGCACACGAAAAATCGTCGAAATGGGGGTATGCGCGCTTCGGGGCTATTTTGACCTTGAAAATGGGTCGGAATGGCCGTGAGTGCCAACCGGATGCATAGCCAAGGTCTTGACGGACGTCCAAAAATTTTTTGCACTTTTGACGTCGGGATCCGGATCACCCAAAAAATGGTGTGCTATAGCACACGAAAAATCGTTGAAATGGGGGTATGCGCGCTTCGGGGCTATTTTGACCTGAAAATGGGTCGAATGGCCGTGAGGGCCAACCGGATGCATAGCCAAGGTTGACGGACGTCCACAAAAATTTGGCACTTTTGACGTCGGGATCCGGATCACCCAAAAATGGTGATAACATCGTTGAAATGGGGTATGCGCTTCGGGGCTATTTTGACCTGGAAAATGGGTCGAATGGCCGTGAGTGCCAACCGGATGCATATCCAAGGTCTTGACGGACGTCCACAAAAATTTTGGCACTTTTGACGTCGGGATCCGGATCACCCAAAAAATGGTGTGCTATAGCACACGAAAAATCGTCGAAATGGGGGTATGCGCGCTTCGGGGCTATTTTGACCTTGAAAATGGGTCGGAATGGCCGTGAGGCCAACCGGATGCATAGCCAAGGTCTTGACGGACGTCCACAAAAATTTTGGCACTTTTGACGTCGGGATCCGGATCACCCAAAAAATGGTGTGCTATAGCACACGAAAAATCGTCGAAATGGGGGTATGCGCGCTTCGGGGCTATTTTGACCTTGAAAATGGGTCGGAATGGCCGTGAGGCCAACCGGATGCATAGCCAAGGTCTTGACGGACGTCCACAAAAATTTTGGCACTTTTGACGTCGGGATCCGGATCACCCAAAAATGGTGTGCTATAGCACACGAAAAATCGTCGAAATGGGGTATGCGCGCTTCGGGGCTATTTTGACCTTGAAAATGGGTCGGAATGGCCGTGAGGCCAACCGGATGCATAGCCAAGGTCTTGACGGACGTCCACAAAATTTTGGCACTTTTGACGTCGGGATCCGGATCACCCAAAAAATGGTGTGCTATAGCACACGAAAAATCGTCGAAATGGGGGTATGCGCGCTTCGGGGCTATTTTGACCTTGAAAATGGGTCGGAATGGCCGTGAGGCCAACCGGATGCATAGCCAAGGTCTTGACGGACGTCCACAAAAATTTTTGGCACTTTTGACGTCGGGATCCGGATCACCCAAAAAATGGTGTGCTATAGCACACGAAAAATCGTCGAAATGGGGGTATGCGCGCTTCGGGGCTATTTTGACCTTGAAAATGGGTCGGAATGGCCGTGAGGGCCAACCGGATGCATAGCCAAGGTCTTGACGGACGTCCACAAAAATTTTTGGCACTTTTGACGTCGGGATCCGGATCACCCAAAAAATGGTGTGCTATAGCACACGAAAAATCGTCGAAATGGGGGTATGCGCGCTTCGGGGCTATTTTGACCTTGAAAATGGGTCGGAATGGCCGTGAGGGCCAACCGGATGCATAGCCAAGGTCTTGACGGACGTCCACAAAAATTTTGGCACTTTTGACGTCGGGATCCGGATCACCCAAAAAATGGTGTGCTATAGCACACGAAAAATCGTCGAAATGGGGGTATGCGCGCTTCGGGGCTATTTTGACCTTGAAAATGGGTCGGAATGGCCGTGAGGCCAACCGGATGCATAGCCAAGGTCTTGACGGACGTCCACAAAATTTTTGGCACTTTTGACGTCGGGATCCGGATCACCCAAAAAATGGTGTGCTATAGCACACGAAAAATCGTCGAAATGGGGGTATGCGCGCTTCGGGGCTATTTTGACCTTGAAAATGGGTCGGAATGGCCGTGAGGCCAACCGGATGCATAGCCAAGGTCTTGACGGACGTCCACAAAATTTTTGGCACTTTTGACGTCGGGATCCGGATCACCCAAAAAATGGTGTGCTATAGCACACGAAAAATCGTCGAAATGGGGGTATGCGCGCTTCGGGGCTATTTTGACCTTGAAAATGGGTCGGAATGGCCGTGAGTGCCAACCGGATGCATAGCCAAGGTCTTGACGGACGTCCACAAAATTTTTGGCACTTTTGACGTCGGGATCCGGATCACCCAAAAAATGGTGTGCTATAGCACACGAAAAATCGTCGAAATGGGGGTATGCGCGCTTCGGGGCTATTTTGACCTTGAAAATGGGTCGGAATGGCCGTGAGGCCAACCGGATGCATAGCCAAGGTCTTGACGGACGTCCACAAAAATTTTTGGCACTTTTGACGTCGGGATCCGGATCACCCAAAAAATGGTGTGCTATAGCACACGAAAAATCGTCGAAATGGGGGTATGCGCGCTTCGGGGCTATTTTGACCTTGAAAATGGGTCGGAATGGCCGTGAGTGCCAACCGGATGCATAGCCAAGGTCTTGACGGACGTCCACAAAATTTTTGGCACTTTTGACGTCGGGATCCGGATCACCCAAAAAATGGTGTGCTATAGCACACGAAAAATCGTCGAAATGGGGGTATGCGCGCTTCGGGGCTATTTTGACCTTGAAAATGGGTCGGAATGGCCGTGAGTGCCAACCGGATGCATAGCCAAGGTCTTGACGGACGTCCACAAAATTTTTGGCACTTTTGACGTCGGGATCCGGATCACCCAAAAAATGGTGTGCTATAGCACACGAAAAATCGTCGAAATGGGGGTATGCGCGCTTCGGGGCTATTTTGACCTTGAAAATGGGTCGGAATGGCCGTGAGTGCCAACCGGATGCATAGCCAAGGTCTTGACGGACGTCCACAAAAATTTTGGCACTTTTGACGTCGGGATCCGGATCACCCAAAAAATGGTGTGCTATAGCACACGAAAAATCGTCGAAATGGGGGTATGCGCGCTTCGGGGCTATTTTGACCTTGAAAATGGGTCGGAATGGCCGTGAGGCCAACCGGATGCATAGCCAAGGTCTTGACGGACGTCCACAAAAATTTTGGCACTTTTGACGTCGGGATCCGGATCACCCAAAAAATGGTGTGCTATAGCACACGAAAAATCGTCGAAATGGGGGTATGCGCGCTTCGGGGCTATTTTGACCTTGAAAATGGGTCGGAATGGCCGTGAGGCCAACCGGATGCATAGCCAAGGTCTTGACGGACGTCCACAAAATTTTGGCACTTTTGACGTCGGGATCCGGATCACCCAAAAAATGGTGTGCTATAGCACACGAAAAATCGTCGAAATGGGGGTATGCGCGCTTCGGGGCTATTTTGACCTTGAAAATGGGTCGGAATGGCCGTGAGTGCCAACCGGATGCATAGCCAAGGTCTTGACGGACGTCCACAAAAATTTTGGCACTTTTGACGTCGGGATCCGGATCACCCAAAAAATGGTGTGCTATAGCACACGAAAAATCGTCGAAATGGGGGTATGCGCGCTTCGGGGCTATTTTGACCTTGAAAATGGGTCGGAATGGCCGTGAGTGCCAACCGGATGCATAGCCAAGGTCTTGACGGACGTCCACAAAAATTTTGGCACTTTTGACGTCGGGATCCGGATCACCCAAAAAATGGTGTGCTATAGCACACGAAAAATCGTCGAAATGGGGGTATGCGCGCTTCGGGGCTATTTTGACCTTGAAAATGGGTCGGAATGGCCGTGAGTGCCAACCGGATGCATAGCCAAGGTCTTGACGGACGTCCACAAAAATTTTGGCACTTTTGACGTCGGGATCCGGATCACCCAAAAAATGGTGTGCTATAGCACACGAAAAATCGTCGAAATGGGGTATGCGCGCTTCGGGGCTATTTTGACCTTGAAAATGGGTCGGAATGGCCGTGAGTGCCAACCGGATGCATAGCCAAGGTCTTGACGGACGTCCACAAAAATTTTGGCACTTTTGACGTCGGGATCCGGATCACCCAAAAAATGGTGTGCTATAGCACACGAAAAATCGTCGAAATGGGGGTATGCGCGCTTCGGGGCTATTTTGACCTTGAAAATGGGTCGGAATGGCCGTGAGTGCCAACCGGATGCATAGCCAAGGTCTTGACGGACGTCCACAAAATTTTGGCACTTTTGACGTCGGGATCCGGATCACCCAAAAAATGGTGTGCTATAGCACACGAAAAATCGTCGAAATGGGGGTATGCGCGCTTCGGGGCTATTTTGACCTTGAAAATGGGTCGGAATGGCCGTGAGTGCCAACCGGATGCATAGCCAAGGTCTTGACGGACGTCCACAAAATTTTGGCACTTTTGACGTCGGGATCCGGATCACCCAAAAAATGGTGTGCTATAGCACACGAAAAATCGTCGAAATGGGGGTATGCGCGCTTCGGGGCTATTTTGACCTTGAAAATGGGTCGGAATGGCCGTGAGGCCAACCGGATGCATAGCCAAGGTCTTGACGGACGTCCACAAAAATTTTTGGCACTTTTGACGTCGGGATCCGGATCACCCAAAAAATGGTGTGCTATAGCACACGAAAAATCGTCGAAATGGGGGTATGCGCGCTTCGGGGCTATTTTGACCTTGAAAATGGGTCGGAATGGCCGTGAGTGCCAACCGGATGCATAGCCAAGGTCTTGACGGACGTCCACAAAATTTTGGCACTTTTGACGTCGGGATCCGGATCACCCAAAAAATGGTGTGCTATAGCACACGAAAAATCGTCGAAATGGGGGTATGCGCGCTTCGGGGCTATTTTGACCTTGAAAATGGGTCGGAATGGCCGTGAGTGCCAACCGGATGCATAGCCAAGGTCTTGACGGACGTCCACAAAAATTTTTGGCACTTTTGACGTCGGGATCCGGATCACCCAAAAAATGGTGTGCTATAGCACACGAAAAATCGTCGAAATGGGGTATGCGCGCTTCGGGGCTATTTTGACCTTGAAAATGGGTCGGAATGGCCGTGAGTGCCAACCGGATGCATAGCCAAGGTCTTGACGGACGTCCACAAAAATTTTGGCACTTTTGACGTCGGGATCCGGATCACCCAAAAAATGGTGTGCTATAGCACACGAAAAATCGTCGAAATGGGGGTATGCGCGCTTCGGGGCTATTTTGACCTTGAAAATGGGTCGGAATGGCCGTGAGGCCAACCGGATGCATAGCCAAGGTCTTGACGGACGTCCACAAAAATTTTTGGCACTTTTGACGTCGGGATCCGGATCACCCAAAAAATGGTGTGCTATAGCACACGAAAAATCGTCGAAATGGGGGTATGCGCGCTTCGGGGCTATTTTGACCTTGAAAATGGGTCGGAATGGCCGTGAGTGCCAACCGGATGCATAGCCAAGGTCTTGACGGACGTCCACAAAATTTTGGCACTTTTGACGTCGGGATCCGGATCACCCAAAAAATGGTGTGCTATAGCACACGAAAAATCGTCGAAATGGGGGTATGCGCGCTTCGGGGCTATTTTGACCTTGAAAATGGGTCGGAATGGCCGTGAGTGCCAACCGGATGCATAGCCAAGGTCTTGACGGACGTCCACAAAATTTTGGCACTTTTGACGTCGGGATCCGGATCACCCAAAAAATGGTGTGCTATAGCACACGAAAAATCGTCGAAATGGGGGTATGCGCGCTTCGGGGCTATTTTGACCTTGAAAATGGGTCGGAATGGCCGTGAGTGCCAACCGGATGCATAGCCAAGGTCTTGACGGACGTCCACAAAAATTTTGGCACTTTTGACGTCGGGATCCGGATCACCCAAAAAATGGTGTGCTATAGCACACGAAAAATCGTCGAAATGGGGGTATGCGCGCTTCGGGGCTATTTTGACCTTGAAAATGGGTCGGAATGGCCGTGAGTGCCAACCGGATGCATAGCCAAGGTCTTGACGGACGTCCACAAAAATTTTGGCACTTTTGACGTCGGGATCCGGATCACCCAAAAAATGGTGTGCTATAGCACACGAAAAATCGTCGAAATGGGGGTATGCGCGCTTCGGGGCTATTTTGACCTTGAAAATGGGTCGGAATGGCCGTGAGGCCAACCGGATGCATAGCCAAGGTCTTGACGGACGTCCACAAAAATTTTTGGCACTTTTGACGTCGGGATCCGGATCACCCAAAAAATGGTGTGCTATAGCACACGAAAAATCGTCGAAATGGGGGTATGCGCGCTTCGGGGCTATTTTGACCTTGAAAATGGGTCGGAATGGCCGTGAGTGCCAACCGGATGCATAGCCAAGGTCTTGACGGACGTCCACAAAATTTTGGCACTTTTGACGTCGGGATCCGGATCACCCAAAAAATGGTGTGCTATAGCACACGAAAAATCGTCGAAATGGGGGTATGCGCGCTTCGGGGCTATTTTGACCTTGAAAATGGGTCGGAATGGCCGTGAGTGCCAACCGGATGCATAGCCAAGGTCTTGACGGACGTCCACAAAATTTTGGCACTTTTGACGTCGGGATCCGGATCACCCAAAAAATGGTGTGCTATAGCACACGAAAAATCGTCGAAATGGGGGTATGCGCGCTTCGGGGCTATTTTGACCTTGAAAATGGGTCGGAATGGCCGTGAGTGCCAACCGGATGCATAGCCAAGGTCTTGACGGACGTCCACAAAAATTTTTGGCACTTTTGACGTCGGGATCCGGATCACCCAAAAAATGGTGTGCTATAGCACACGAAAAATCGTCGAAATGGGGGTATGCGCGCTTCGGGGCTATTTTGACCTTGAAAATGGGTCGGAATGGCCGTGAGTGCCAACCGGATGCATAGCCAAGGTCTTGACGGACGTCCACAAAAATTTTGGCACTTTTGACGTCGGGATCCGGATCACCCAAAAAATGGTGTGCTATAGCACACGAAAAATCGTCGAAATGGGGGTATGCGCGCTTCGGGGCTATTTTGACCTTGAAAATGGGTCGGAATGGCCGTGAGTGCCAACCGGATGCATAGCCAAGGTCTTGACGGACGTCCACAAAAATTTTTGGCACTTTTGACGTCGGGATCCGGATCACCCAAAAAATGGTGTGCTATAGCACACGAAAAATCGTCGAAATGGGGGTATGCGCGCTTCGGGGCTATTTTGACCTTGAAAATGGGTCGGAATGGCCGTGAGTGCCAACCGGATGCATAGCCAAGGTCTTGACGGACGTCCACAAAAATTTTGGCACTTTTGACGTCGGGATCCGGATCACCCAAAAAATGGTGTGCTATAGCACACGAAAAATCGTCGAAATGGGGGTATGCGCGCTTCGGGGCTATTTTGACCTTGAAAATGGGTCGGAATGGCCGTGAGTGCCAACCGGATGCATAGCCAAGGTCTTGACGGACGTCCACAAAAATTTTTGGCACTTTTGACGTCGGGATCCGGATCACCCAAAAAATGGTGTGCTATAGCACACGAAAAATCGTCGAAATGGGGGTATGCGCGCTTCGGGGCTATTTTGACCTTGAAAATGGGTCGGAATGGCCGTGAGTGCCAACCGGATGCATAGCCAAGGTCTTGACGGACGTCCACAAAAATTTTGGCACTTTTGACGTCGGGATCCGGATCACCCAAAAAATGGTGTGCTATAGCACACGAAAAATCGTCGAAATGGGGGTATGCGCGCTTCGGGGCTATTTTGACCTTGAAAATGGGTCGGAATGGCCGTGAGTGCCAACCGGATGCATAGCCAAGGTCTTGACGGACGTCCACAAAATTTTTGGCACTTTTGACGTCGGGATCCGGATCACCCAAAAAATGGTGTGCTATAGCACACGAAAAATCGTCGAAATGGGGGTATGCGCGCTTCGGGGCTATTTTGACCTTGAAAATGGGTCGGAATGGCCGTGAGTGCCAACCGGATGCATAGCCAAGGTCTTGACGGACGTCCACAAAATTTTGGCACTTTTGACGTCGGGATCCGGATCACCCAAAAAATGGTGTGCTATAGCACACGAAAAATCGTCGAAATGGGGGTATGCGCGCTTCGGGGCTATTTTGACCTTGAAAATGGGTCGGAATGGCCGTGAGTGCCAACCGGATGCATAGCCAAGGTCTTGACGGACGTCCACAAAATTTTGGCACTTTTGACGTCGGGATCCGGATCACCCAAAAAATGGTGTGCTATAGCACACGAAAAATCGTCGAAATGGGGGTATGCGCGCTTCGGGGCTATTTTGACCTTGAAAATGGGTCGGAATGGCCGTGAGTGCCAACCGGATGCATAGCCAAGGTCTTGACGGACGTCCACAAAATTTTTGGCACTTTTGACGTCGGGATCCGGATCACCCAAAAAATGGTGTGCTATAGCACACGAAAAATCGTCGAAATGGGGTATGCGCGCTTCGGGGCTATTTTGACCTTGAAAATGGGTCGGAATGGCCGTGAGTGCCAACCGGATGCATAGCCAAGGTCTTGACGGACGTCCACAAAATTTTGGCACTTTTGACGTCGGGATCCGGATCACCCAAAAAATGGTGTGCTATAGCACACGAAAAATCGTCGAAATGGGGGTATGCGCGCTTCGGGGCTATTTTGACCTTGAAAATGGGTCGGAATGGCCGTGAGTGCCAACCGGATGCATAGCCAAGGTCTTGACGGACGTCCACAAAAATTTTGGCACTTTTGACGTCGGGATCCGGATCACCCAAAAAATGGTGTGCTATAGCACACGAAAAATCGTCGAAATGGGGGTATGCGCGCTTCGGGGCTATTTTGACCTTGAAAATGGGTCGGAATGGCCGTGAGTGCCAACCGGATGCATAGCCAAGGTCTTGACGGACGTCCACAAAATTTTTGGCACTTTTGACGTCGGGATCCGGATCACCCAAAAAATGGTGTGCTATAGCACACGAAAAATCGTCGAAATGGGGGTATGCGCGCTTCGGGGCTATTTTGACCTTGAAAATGGGTCGGAATGGCCGTGAGTGCCAACCGGATGCATAGCCAAGGTCTTGACGGACGTCCACAAAAATTTTGGCACTTTTGACGTCGGGATCCGGATCACCCAAAAAATGGTGTGCTATAGCACACGAAAAATCGTCGAAATGGGGTATGCGCGCTTCGGGGCTATTTTGACCTTGAAAATGGGTCGGAATGGCCGTGAGTGCCAACCGGATGCATAGCCAAGGTCTTGACGGACGTCCACAAAATTTTTGGCACTTTTGACGTCGGGATCCGGATCACCCAAAAAATGGTGTGCTATAGCACACGAAAAATCGTCGAAATGGGGGTATGCGCGCTTCGGGGCTATTTTGACCTTGAAAATGGGTCGGAATGGCCGTGAGTGCCAACCGGATGCATAGCCAAGGTCTTGACGGACGTCCACAAAAATTTTGGCACTTTTGACGTCGGGATCCGGATCACCCAAAAAATGGTGTGCTATAGCACACGAAAAATCGTCGAAATGGGGTATGCGCGCTTCGGGGCTATTTTGACCTTGAAAATGGGTCGGAATGGCCGTGAGTGCCAACCGGATGCATAGCCAAGGTCTTGACGGACGTCCACAAAAATTTTGGCACTTTTGACGTCGGGATCCGGATCACCCAAAAAATGGTGTGCTATAGCACACGAAAAATCGTCGAAATGGGGTATGCGCGCTTCGGGGCTATTTTGACCTTGAAAATGGGTCGGAATGGCCGTGAGTGCCAACCGGATGCATAGCCAAGGTCTTGACGGACGTCCACAAAATTTTTGGCACTTTTGACGTCGGGATCCGGATCACCCAAAAAATGGTGTGCTATAGCACACGAAAAATCGTCGAAATGGGGGTATGCGCGCTTCGGGGCTATTTTGACCTTGAAAATGGGTCGGAATGGCCGTGAGTGCCAACCGGATGCATAGCCAAGGTCTTGACGGACGTCCACAAAAATTTTGGCACTTTTGACGTCGGGATCCGGATCACCCAAAAAATGGTGTGCTATAGCACACGAAAAATCGTCGAAATGGGGTATGCGCGCTTCGGGGCTATTTTGACCTTGAAAATGGGTCGGAATGGCCGTGAGTGCCAACCGGATGCATAGCCAAGGTCTTGACGGACGTCCACAAAAATTTTGGCACTTTTGACGTCGGGATCCGGATCACCCAAAAAATGGTGTGCTATAGCACACGAAAAATCGTCGAAATGGGGGTATGCGCGCTTCGGGGCTATTTTGACCTTGAAAATGGGTCGGAATGGCCGTGAGTGCCAACCGGATGCATAGCCAAGGTCTTGACGGACGTCCACAAAAATTTTGGCACTTTTGACGTCGGGATCCGGATCACCCAAAAATGGTGTGCTATAGCACACGAAAAATCGTCGAAATGGGGGTATGCGCGCTTCGGGGCTATTTTGACCTTGAAAATGGGTCGGAATGGCCGTGAGGCCAACCGGATGCATAGCCAAGGTCTTGACGGACGTCCACAAAAATTTTGGCACTTTTGACGTCGGGATCCGGATCACCCAAAAAATGGTGTGCTATAGCACACGAAAAATCGTCGAAATGGGGGTATGCGCGCTTCGGGCTATTTTGACCTTGAAAATGGGTCGGAATGGCCGTGAGGCCAACCGGATGCATAGCCAAGGTCTTGACGGACGTCCACAAAAATTTTTGGCACTTTTGACGTCGGGATCCGGATCACCCAAAAAATGGTGTGCTATAGCACACGAAAAATCGTCGAAATGGGGTATGCGCGCTTCGGGGCTATTTTGACCTTGAAAATGGGTCGGAATGGCCGTGAGGCCAACCGGATGCATATCAAGGTCTTGACGGACGTCCACAAAATTTTTGGCACTTTTGACGTCGGGATCCGGATCACCCAAAAAATGGTGTGCTATAGCACACGAAAAATCGTCGAAATGGGGTATGCGCGCTTCGGGCTATTTTGACCTTGAAAATGGGTCGGAATGGCCGTGAGTGCCAACCGGATGCATAGCCAAGTCTTGACGGACGTCCACAAAAATTTTGGCACTTTTGACGTCGGGATCCGGATCACCCAAAAAATGGTGTGCTATAGCACACGAAAAATCGTCGAAATGGGGGTATGCGCGCTTCGGGGCTATTTTGACCTTGAAAATGGGTCGGAATGGCCGTGAGGCCAACCGGATGCATAGCCAAGGTCTTGACGGACGTCCACAAAATTTTGGCACTTTTGACGTCGGGATCCGGATCACCCAAAAAATGGTGTGCTATAGCACACGAAAAATCGTCGAAATGGGTATGCGCGCTTCGGGGCTATTTTGACCTTGAAAATGGGTCGGAATGGCCGTGAGGCCAACCGGATGCATAGCCAAGGTCTTGACGGACGTCCACAAAATTTTGGCACTTTTGACGTCGGGATCCGGATCACCCAAAAAATGGTGTGCTATAGCACACGAAAAATCGTCGAAATGGGGGTATGCACGCTTCGGCTATTTTGACCTTGAAAATGGGTCGGAATGGCCGTGAGTGCCAAGGATGCATAGCCAAGGTCTTGACGGACGTCCACAAAAAATTTTTTGGCACTTTTGACGTCGGGATTCCGGATCACCAAAAAATGGTGTGCTATAGCACACGAAAAATCGTCGAAATGGGGGTATGCGCGCTTCGGGGCTATTTTGACCTTGAAAATGGGTCGGAATGGCCGTGAGGGCCAACCGGATGCATAGCCAAGTCTTGACGGACGTCCACAAAATTTTGGCACTTTTGACGTCGGGATCCGGATCACCCAAAAAATGGTGTGCTATAGCACACGAAAAATCGTCGAAATGGGGGTATGCGCGCTTCGGGGCTATTTTGACCTTGAAAATGGGTCGGAATGGCCGTGAGGGCCAACCGGATGCATAGCCAACGTCTTGACGGACGTCCACAAAAATTTTGGCACT
The DNA here is from genome assembly GCA_022817965.1 of Solanum lycopersicoides. Classification (NCBI taxonomy): domain Eukaryota; kingdom Viridiplantae; phylum Streptophyta; class Magnoliopsida; order Solanales; family Solanaceae; genus Solanum; species Solanum lycopersicoides. The sequence continues at coordinate 13,718 of JAJJBR010000630.1, read as the reverse complement.
TTTGACGTCGGGATCCGGATCACCCAAAAAATGGTGTGCTATAGCACACGAAAAATCGTCGAAATGGGGGTATGCGCGCTTCGGGGCTATTTTGACCTTGAAAATGGGTCGGAATGGCCGTGAGGGCCAACCGGATGCATAGCCAAGTCTTGACGGACGTCCACAAAATTTTTTGGCACTTTTGACGTCGGGATCCGGATCACCCAAAAAATGGTGTGCTATAGCACACGAAAAATCGTCGAAATGGGGGTATGCGCGCTTCGGGGCTATTTTGACCTTGAAAATGGGTCGGAATGGCCGTGAGGGCCAACCGGATGCATAGCCAAGTCTTGACGGACGTCCACAAAAATTTTGGCACTTTTGACGTCGGGATCCGGATCACCCAAAAAATGGTGTGCTATAGCACACGAAAAATCGTCGAAATGGGGGTATGCGCGCTTCGGGCTATTTTGACCTTGAAAATGGGTCGGAATGGCCGTGAGGGCCAACCGGATGCATAGCCAAGTCTTGACGGACGTCCACAAAATTTTTGGCACTTTTGACGTCGGGATCCGGATCACCCAAAAAATGGTGTGCTATAGCACACGAAAAATCGTCGAAATGGGGGTATGCGCGCTTCGGGGCTATTTTGACCTTGAAAATGGGTCGGAATGGCCGTGAGGGCCAACCGGATGCATAGCCAAGGTCTTGACGGACGTCCACAAAAATTTTGGCACTTTTGACGTCGGGATCCGGATCACCCAAAAAATGGTGTGCTATAGCACACGAAAAATCGTCGAAATGGGGGTATGCGCGCTTCGGGGCTATTTTGACCTTGAAAATGGGTCGGAATGGCCGTGAGGGCCAACCGGATGCATAGCCAAGTCTTGACGGACGTCCACAAAAATTTTTGGCACTTTTGACGTCGGGATCCGGATCACCCAAAAAATGGTGTGCTATAGCACACGAAAAATCGTCGAAATGGGGGTATGCGCGCTTCGGGGCTATTTTGACCTTGAAAATGGGTCGGAATGGCCGTGAGGGCCAACCGGATGCATAGCCAACGTCTTGACGGACGTCCACAAAAATTTTGGCACTTTTGACGTCGGGATCCGGATCACCCAAAAAATGGTGTGCTATAGCACACGAAAAATCGTCGAAATGGGGGTATGCGCGCTTCGGGGCTATTTTGACCTTGAAAATGGGTCGGAATGGCCGTGAGGGCCAACCGGATGCATAGCCAAGTCTTGACGGACGTCCACAAAATTTTTGGCACTTTTGACGTCGGGATCCGGATCACCCAAAAAATGGTGTGCTATAGCACACGAAAAATCGTCGAAATGGGGATGCGCGCTTCGGGGCTATTTTGACCTTGAAAATGGGTCGGAATGGCCGTGAGGGCCAACCGGATGCATAGCCAAGTCTTGACGGACGTCCACAAAAATTTTGGCACTTTTGACGTCGGGATCCGGATCACCCAAAAAATGGTGTGCTATAGCACACGAAAAATCGTCGAAATGGGGTATGCGCGCTTCGGGGCTATTTTGACCTTGAAAATGGGTCGGAATGGCCGTGAGGGCCAACCGGATGCATAGCCAAGTCTTGACGGACGTCCACAAAAATTTTGGCACTTTTGACGTCGGGATCCGGATCACCCAAAAAATGGTGTGCTATAGCACACGAAAAATCGTCGAAATGGGGGTATGCGCGCTTCGGGGCTATTTTGACCTTGAAAATGGGTCGGAATGGCCGTGAGGGCCAACCGGATGCATAGCCAACGTCTTGACGGACGTCCACAAAAATTTTGGCACTTTTGACGTCGGGATCCGGATCACCCAAAAAATGGTGTGCTATAGCACACGAAAAATCGTCGAAATGGGGGTATGCGCGCTTCGGGGCTATTTTGACCTTGAAAATGGGTCGGAATGGCCGTGAGGGCCAACCGGATGCATAGCCAACGTCTTGACGGACGTCCACAAAATTTGGCACTTTTGACGTCGGGATCCGGATCACCCAAAAAATGGTGTGCTATAGCACACGAAAAATCGTCGAAATGGGGTATGCGCGCTTCGGGGCTATTTTGACCTTGAAAATGGGTCGGAATGGCCGTGAGGGCCAACCGGATGCATAGCCAAGTCTTGACGGACGTCCACAAAAATTTTGGCACTTTTGACGTCGGGATCCGGATCACCCAAAAAATGGTGTGCTATAGCACACGAAAAATCGTCAAATGGGGTATGCGCGCTTCGGGGCTATTTTGACCTTGAAAATGGGTCGGAATGGCCGTGAGGGCCAACCGGATGCATAGCCAAGTCTTGACGGACGTCCACAAAAATTTTTGGCACTTTTGACGTCGGATCCGGATCACCCAAAAAATGGTGTGCTATAGCACACGAAAAATCGTCGAAATGGGGGTATGCGCGCTTCGGGGCTATTTTGACCTTGAAAATGGGTCGGAATGGCCGTGAGGGCCAACCGGATGCATAGCCAAGTCTTGACGGACGTCCACAAAATTTTGGCACTTTTGACGTCGGGATCCGGATCACCCAAAAATGGTGTGCTATAGCACACGAAAAATCGTCGAAATGGGGGTATGCGCGCTTCGGGGCTATTTTGACCTTGAAAATGGGTCGGAATGGCCGTGAGGGCCAACCGGATAGCCAACGTCTTGACGGACGTCCACAAAAATTTTGGCACTTTTGACGTCGGGATCCGGATCACCCAAAAAATGGTGTGCTATAGCACACGAAAAATCGTCGAAATGGGGGTATGCGCGCTTCGGGGCTATTTTGACCTTGAAAATGGGTCGGAATGGCCGTGAGGGCCAACCGGATGCATAGCCAAGTCTTGACGGACGTCCACAAAATTTTTGGCACTTTTGACGTCGGGATCCGGATCACCCAAAAAATGGTGTGCTATAGCACACGAAAAATCGTCGAAATGGGGTATGCGCGCTTCGGGGCTATTTTGACCTTGAAAATGGGTCGGAATGGCCGTGAGGGCCAACCGGATGCATAGCCAAGTCTTGACGGACGTCCACAAAAATTTGGCACTTTTGACGTCGGGATCCGGATCACCCAAAAAATGGTGTGCTATAGCACACGAAAAATCGTCGAAATGGGGGTATGCGCGCTTCGGGGCTATTTTGACCTTGAAAATGGGTCGGAATGGCCGTGAGGGCCAACCGGATGCATAGCCAACGTCTTGACGGACGTCCACAAAAATTTTGGCACTTTTGACGTCGGGATCCGGATCACCCAAAAAATGGTGTGCTATAGCACACGAAAAATCGTCGAAATGGGGGTATGCGCGCTTCGGGGCTATTTTGACCTTGAAAATGGGTCGGAATGGCCGTGAGGGCCAACCGGATGCATAGCCAACGTCTTGACGGACGTCCACAAAATTTTTTGGCACTTTTGACGTCGGGATCCGGATCACCCAAAAAATGGTGTGCTATAGCACACGAAAAATCGTCGAAATGGGGTATGCGCGCTTCGGGGCTATTTTGACCTTGAAAATGGGTCGGAATGGCCGTGAGGGCCAACCGGATGCATAGCCAAGTCTTGAGGACGTCCACAAAAATTTTGGCACTTTTGACGTCGGGATCCGGATCACCCAAAAAATGGTGTGCTATAGCACACGAAAAATCGTCGAAATGGGGGTATGCGCGCTTCGGGGCTATTTTGACCTTGAAAATGGGTCGGAATGGCCGTGAGGGCCAACCGGATGCATAGCCAAGGTCTTGACGGACGTCCACAAAAATTTTTGGCACTTTTGACGTCGGGATCCGGATCACCCAAAAAATGGTTGCTATAGCACACGAAAAATCGTCGAAATGGGGGTATGCGCGCTTCGGGCTATTTTGACCTTGAAAATGGGTCGGAATGGCCGTGAGGGCCAACCGGATGCATAGCCAACGTCTTGACGGACGTCCACAAAATTTTGGCACTTTTGACGTCGGGATCCGGATCACCCAAAAATGGTGTGCTATAGCACACGAAAAATCGTCGAAATGGGGGTATGCGCGCTTCGGGGCTATTTTGACCTTGAAAATGGGTCGGAATGGCCGTGAGGGCCAACCGGATGCATAGCCAAGTCTTGACGGACGTCCACAAAAATTTTGGCACTTTTGACGTCGGGATCCGGATCACCCAAAAAATGGTGTGCTATAGCACACGAAAAATCGTCGAAATGGGGGTATGCGCGCTTCGGGGCTATTTTGACCTTGAAAATGGGTCGGAATGGCCGTGAGGGCCAACCGGATGCATAGCCAAGTCTTGACGGACGTCCACAAAATTTTTGGCACTTTTGACGTCGGGATCCGGATCACCCAAAAAATGGTGTGCTATAGCACACGAAAAATCGTCGAAATGGGGGTATGCGCGCTTCGGGGCTATTTTGACCTTGAAAATGGGTCGGAATGGCCGTGAGGGCCAACCGGATGCATAGCCAACGTCTTGACGGACGTCCACAAAAATTTTGGCACTTTTGACGTCGGGATCCGGATCACCCAAAAAATGGTGTGCTATAGCACACGAAAAATCATCGAAATGGGGGTATGCGCGCTTCGGGGCTATTTTGACCTTGAAAATGGGTCGGAATGGCCGTGAGGGCCAACCGGATGCATAGCCAAGTCTTGACGGACGTCCACAAAATTTTGGCACTTTTGACGTCGGGATCCGGATCACCCAAAAAATGGTGTGCTATAGCACACGAAAAATCGTCGAAATGGGGTATGCGCGCTTCGGGGCTATTTTGACCTTGAAAATGGGTCGGAATGGCCGTGAGGGCCAACCGGATGCATAGCCAAGTCTTGACGGACGTCCACAAAAATTTTGGCACTTTTGACGTCGGGATCCGGATCACCCAAAAATGGTGTGCTATAGCACACGAAAAATCGTCGAAATGGGGGTATGCGCGCTTCGGGGCTATTTTGACCTTGAAAATGGGTCGGAATGGCCGTGAGGGCCAACCGATGCATAGCCAACGTCTTGACGGACGTCCACAAAATTTTGGCACTTTTGACGTCGGGATCCGGATCACCCAAAAAATGGTGTGCTATAGCACACGAAAAATCGTCGAAATGGGGGTATGCGCGCTTCGGGGCTATTTTGACCTTGAAAATGGGTCGGAATGGCCGTGAGGGCCAACCGGATGCATAGCCAAGTCTTGACGGACGTCCACAAAAATTTTGGCACTTTTGACGTCGGGATCCGGATCACCCAAAAAATGGTGTGCTATAGCACACGAAAAATCGTCGAAATGGGGGTATGCGCGCTTCGGGGCTATTTTGACCTTGAAAATGGGTCGGAATGGCCGTGAGGGCCAACCGGATGCATAGCCAACGGTCTTGACGGACGTCCACAAAATTTTGGCACTTTTGACGTCGGGATCCGGATCACCCAAAAAATGGTGTGCTATAGCACACGAAAAATCGTCGAAATGGGGTATGCGCGCTTCGGGGCTATTTTGACCTTGAAAATGGGTCGGAATGGCCGTGAGGGCCAACCGGATGCATAGCCAACGTCTTGACGGACGTCCACAAAAATTTTGGCACTTTTGACGTCGGGATCCGGATACAAAAAAATGGTGTGCTATAGCACACGAAAAATCGTCGAAATGGGGTATGCGCGCTTCGGGGCTATTTTGACCTTGAAAATGGGTCGGAATGGCCGTGAGGGCCAACCGGATGCATAGCCAACGTCTTGACGGACGTCCACAAAAATTTTGGCACTTTTGACGTCGGGATCCGGATCACCCAAAAAATGGTGTGCTATAGCACACGAAAAATCGTCGAAATGGGGTATGGCGCTTCGGGGCTATTTTGACCTTGAAAATGGGTCGGAATGGCCGTGAGGGCCAACCGGATGCATAGCCAACGTCTTGACGGACGTCCACAAAAATTTTGGCACTTTTGACGTCGGGATCCGGATCACCCAAAAAATGGTGTGCTATAGCACACGAAAAATCGTCGAAATGGGGGTATGCGCGCTTCGGGGCTATTTTGACCTTGAAAATGGGTCGGAATGGCCGTGAGGGCCAACCGGATGCATAGCCAACGTCTTGACGGACGTCCACAAAAATTTTTGGCACTTTTGACGTCGGGATCCGGATCACCCAAAAAATGGTGTGCTATAGCACACGAAAAATCGTCGAAATGGGGGTATGCGCGCTTCGGGGCTATTTTGACCTTGAAAATGGGTCGGAATGGCCGTGAGGGCCAACCGGATGCATAGCCAACGTCTTGACGGACGTCCACAAAATTTTTGGCACTTTTGACGTCGGGATCCGGATCACCCAAAAAATGGTGTGCTATAGCACACGAAAATCGAAATGGGGGTATGCGCGCTTCGGGGCTATTTTGACCTTGAAAATGGGTCGGAATGGCCGTGAGGGCCAACCGGATGCATAGCCAACGTCTTGACGGACGTCCACAAAAATTTTTGGCACTTTTGACGTCGGGATCCGGATCACCCAAAAAATGGTGTGCTATAGCACACGAAAAATCGTCGAAATGGGGTATGCGCGCTTCGGGGCTATTTTGACCTTGAAAATGGGTCGGAATGGCCGTGAGGGCCAACCGGATGCATAGCCAAGTCTTGACGGACGTCCACAAAAATTTGGCACTTTTGACGTCGGGATCCGGATCACCCAAAAAATGGTGTGCTATAGCACACGAAAAATCGTCGAAATGGGGTATGCGCGCTTCGGGGCTATTTTGACCTTGAAAATGGGTCGGAATGGCCGTGAGGGCCAACCGGATGCATAGCCAACGTCTTGACGGACGTCCACAAAATTTTTGGCACTTTTGACGTCGGGATCCGGATCACCCAAAAAATGGTGTGCTATAGCACACGAAAAATCGAAATGGGGTATGCGCGCTTCGGGGCTATTTTGACCTTGAAAATGGGTCGGAATGGCCGTGAGGGCCAACCGGATGCATAGCCAAGTCTTGACGGACGTCCACAAAATTTTTGGCACTTTTGACGTCGGGATCCGATCACCCAAAAAATGGTGTGCTATAGCACACGAAAAATCGTCGAAATGGGGGTATGCGCGCTTCGGGGCTATTTTGACCTTGAAAATGGGTCGGAATGGCCGTGAGGGCCAACCGGATGCATAGCCAAGTCTTGACGGACGTCCACAAAATTTTTGGCACTTTTGACGTCGGGATCCGGATCACCCAAAAAATGGTGTGCTATAGCACACGAAAAATCGTCGAAATGGGGGTATGCGCGCTTCGGGCTATTTTGACCTTGAAAATGGGTCGGAATGGCCGTGAGGGCCAACCGGATGCATAGCCAACGTCTTGACGGACGTCCACAAAATTTTGGCACTTTTGACGTCGGGATCCGGATCACCCAAAAATGGTGTGCTATAGCACACGAAAAATCGTCGAAATGGGGTATGCGCGCTTCGGGGCTATTTTGACCTTGAAAATGGGTCGGAATGGCCGTGAGGGCCAACCGGATGCATAGCCAAGGTCTTGACGGACGTCCACAAAAATTTTGGCACTTTTGACGTCGGGATCCGGATCACCCAAAAAATGGTGTGCTATAGCACACGAAAAATCGTCGAAATGGGGGTATGCGCGCTTCGGGCTATTTTGACCTTGAAAATGGGTCGGAATGGCCGTGAGGGCCAACCGGATGCATAGCCAAGTCTTGACGGACGTCCACAAAATTTTGGCACTTTTGACGTCGGGATCCGGATCACCCAAAAAATGGTGTGCTATAGCACACGAAAAATCGTCGAAATGGGGTATGCGCGCTTCGGGGCTATTTTGACCTTGAAAATGGGTCGGAATGGCCGTGAGGGCCACGGATGCATAGCCACGTCTGACGAACGTCCACAATATTTGGCAGGGATTGTCACATCCGGGTTACCCCCTAGATGTAACCGGCGTCGTCGTCCTCTCGGAGGACTAAGACAAGCCTTAGCTTCGTCATAGCATTCATCGATCTAAAAATCAGAAAGAATTAAAAACTTTTTATCTAAAACTACTCGGAGGTTTACATAGACCTCTACATACACATCATTATATATATATCAAGTATACATAGACTTGTTCATATACGAAGATTACTTAGTCTTCTACTTTTATTTCATACACTTATATATTTAGAAAATAATAGTCATAAAACCGTCTCATCTCATAAACCATCTATCGATTACAATAAGTCCTTGGGCATAGCCCTACATCAAATGAAAGAAGCCGCATATAGGCTGTCTACTACATAGTCCCAAGAGAATAAAGGAGTCAACATAGAATCATAGTAACTACACATCATAAAAGAGAGATATCGGCCACGTCCTCGAGAGAGTGAGGACCTACCACTTGGATGGCAAAATACCCAAGTCTTCCTTCCTAGCAATTTGGATCAAGCTCAACGACCCGAACCTAAAATGTTTGGGAAAAGGGAAAGAAAAGGGATTAGTATCCACATGTACTAAGTATGAATCTCATATACAATTACCAATCAAATATATTTAAAAGGGACATTTATGAAACATAATAGACTATATGTGCAAATAAACCATACAAAACAAAGCATACTAATGATAACCTTCAATAAGTCACAAGTGCAATGATCAAGTAAAATTACCATGTCTCCTACTCAATCAAGTAACCTATCAAGACTACAATTAGCAATTTGCTTACCAACATACTCTTCATATCATAATACATCCTTCTTCAAGCAAAGACAACAACATTATATTCATAAGCATGTTATTCAACATACAAACCATTTATATCATACCATCGCTTTACATGCATAATATTGACCTCTCAAAAGTTCCTATCAAGGCAAACTAGTGCAAGGCGTAGGTAGAGTCCCATACCCCTACCTAAGCTATAGCCAACCTCTCAAGTTTATTTGATTAGTCTATATCCTTATTCATTCATTTAGTTTAGGGAACATTTGCCTTAACCGACATAGACCACATAATCGAATGTGGAATCCGGTGTTATGAAACCTTACACCGATGGAAGGTGGTCTACCGGCCAAGGTAGAACCTAATGTAAACATAGCTATCTTAGGTGGATCCACTAGCTAGTATCCTATGGTGGCAACATAGTTCAAGAACTAAGAGATAGGTATTCCCTCTATATACCAATCGGTAATGGGGCCTCACCTCATGAGAATTCATGAGTGAATATTTCTCAAGGAAAGTCAACACTTCATGTAGGTCCATAGGTGAGTATTCCTCTAAGGGAAGTCAACACCCTATAAGGAACAAATGGTGAATATTCCTCTAAGGGAAGTCAACACCTCTCAATGTCAAGTTCGCTCGGTGCTAAGCTAAGTCCCCTTTTTAGAGAAGTCTTTAATATTTATTAAATCTTCCTCAATTCAATTAGATAGAAGGGTCAATCCCTTGTATATCATCATTATAGATCAATATGAATTGTAATGAGAATTAGTCCTTTCATTAACAATTCTAATAGGTGAAGTTGCCCCTCATACATCTCATCGTAATAGGGCATATCGTAACAACTTCCCTATGTTATGTTACTTCTAGCAACCTCACAACCAACCTAGGCATATCAATTCATACATCATATTGACTCATCACATCAATCAAGGCATACTTCAATATGGCATTATCACTTGACAACAATTAACCATAGTTGGAAGCAAAGGCTAGAATCATTAAGACTCACCAATACTCCTCCATAGTCCATCAATAAAGGGCCTTACCATCAACCCATAGATCAACAATCTTAGATCATCATATCAATCTAATTGAACAATAATTCATAGAAACTAATCTAGGAGAAACACTCTACCATGAAGAAATACTACATCAAAGTTTAGTAACATGATCTCAAGTGTATCTTCTTGACTTAGATTCAATATTCAAGAATATAGGTGTGAAGAAGTTCAATTCATCATAATAGATCATAATCAATGCAATAACAATCATTAAAGACCATTTAACAAAATATGAGATCAATTCTATCAAACTCAACCTAGTTCATATCAATTTTACACTTAGGGTTAAGGGTTAGGGTCATCACCCACAATCTAGATACAAACATCAATTAACCCCATAATCAAGTTACAATTCATGATAATCTATTCATTCTAACCCAAAGAATACATAATTAACTCAATTCATATGATCAAATTCGGATTTGGATGAAAACCCATAAGAAACTCAACTTTTTGGAAAAGCTTTGAAGGAACCCTTTGAGGAAAGAATCTCAAAGGTGAATTAGATCCCATACCTTAAGGTTTGATGACGTTTTGATGTGAATTTCGTGCTAATCCAGCCCCAATGATCTCCCAAGTTGATCTCCAATGGAGTCTTCCAATAGAGAGAGAAAGTAGAGAGAAGGAAGAGAGTTTTGTTTTTGAGAGAATGATTAGGCTAATGAGGGTTGGGTATTTATAGTGGGGTCTTAAGTCACTTAATTAGTCTCTCTTAAACCCCTAATTACCCCTAAGACACTTAATTAATTAACTAACTAAAACTAACTTTTCCGAAACTGCACAGACCCTCCACGACGGATCCCGACGACGGTCCGTCGTGGGCGTGACGGACTGACATCCCTCCGTCCTGGCACATCCGTCACGTTGGTCAGAGACTTGTGCAGGGGAGGTTTTTCCCAGACACCAGGATGCACGACGGTCCGTGTGCGTGACGGACTGACATCCCTCCGTCCTGCACATCCGTCACGTTGCAGAGACTTGTGCAGGCGGAGGTTTTCCCAGAGCTAAGGCTGGACGACGAGGCCCGAGCCCCGTCGCGCCTGTGACGCCCTCGTGGGTCCGTCATGCCCTGCTGCTTCAAGGGTCCTCCTCGAGGGTCCTTGTTTGGTCCTCGGGAGTCGTACCCTGACTTTTCCAGCATGAAACCATCCCACACATATTTTACACCTATGGTAACAACCATTTACCAATTCCGACTCTTTAACTTGGTTAAATCAAAAGGACACTCTAGCCCTCTTATGAACCAATTCACCGGACGTTAAGAGTTTCGGTTCCAACACCACTTCAAAGACTCTAATAGCTAATTGGCTAGGAACACTGGTTTAGATCCTAAGGAGACCATTTAAGTCTTATCACATGACCTCGGTATTTCAAAATGTTACATTATCCCCCCTTAGGAACATTCGTCCCGAATGACACCAAACACTCTTAAAATGTGGGAGTAGACTCAAGACTAGCAGCTCAACCAATTCACAATATTTAGTTAGCATGAACTATATTATTTCATAAAAATACTACAAAACATCAAATTTACCATAACATGATCTCAACATTTCCTCATGAGGTTTTTCTCCTTTTCATATAGGCATGAGCTCAATTATTTATCACACAATCAATTAGTACAAAGTTCATTTTATCAATATGCTCAATACAATATCAGCAAGGATTAACCATACCTAAATCACAAAACTTGACTCAATTATGCAAGAAGCAAGATAACTTCCAAATTTATCTAAGGTCACCTTAAAGTGACTCCATTTTAGAAGACTCCAAAACTAGGAGTTTTGCAAAGTTTCACAAAAACATCAGAGATTCACAATATTTAACGTATTTTATCATTAGAGAGAGATACTAACCTTAAACATCAAAAAGATGAGGGTAACGGGTTTTATCGGCCTCAGCCTCCCATGTTGCACCCTCAACTAGGTGGTTTCTCCATAACCTTTACGGAGACCACCTCTTTGTTCTCAACCTTTTCACTTGCCTATCAAGGATTTGAACCGGAACCTCCTCATAAGAGAGGTTATCCTTGACTCCAAGGCCTTCAAGAGGAAGAATAGACTCGGGATTCCGACACACTTCTTCAACATGAGACATGGAAAACCGGATGAACCAAGCTAGTCATCAGGTAATTTTAAACGATAGGCAACTTACCAACCCTTTCCAAAATCTCATAAGGCCTACATATCGAGGGCTCAACTTCCCTTTCTTGCCAAATCTTACCACTCCCTTCATAGGTGAAATTTTCAAATACACTTATCACCCTCTTCAAACTCCAAGTCCCTTCTTCTATTATCGCATAGGACTTTTGTCGACTATAGGCTGTTTGCAACCTATTTCTTATGATATGTACATTCTCCAATGTCTTATAAATCAAGTCGGGACCAAATATCGATGACTCACCTACTTCAAACCATCCTATAGGAGACCTACACCTCCTACCATACAAGGCTTCATAGGGAGCCATGGAGATGGACGAATGGAAAATTTATTATATGCAAACTCCACCAACGGCAAATGCTTATCCCAACTCCCTTTAAAATCAATGATGCAAGCTCTAAGCATATCTTCAGAGTTTGAATCGTGCGTTCCGCTTGACCATCCGTTTGAGGATGGAAGGCGGTACTTAATTTTACTTAGTACCCAAACCCTTTTGAAACGACTTCCAAAACCTAGATGTGAATTGTGCACCTCGATCCGAAATGATGGATAACGGAATACCATGACGACACACAATCTCATCTATGAAGATTTTCGCATAATCTTCCGCCGAATACGTAGATTTGACGGGAAAAAGTGAGCGGACTTAGTTAATCTATCAACAATCACCCATATAGAATCAAATGACTTTTGAGTCCGAGGCAACCCTACTACGAAATCCATATTAATGTCTTCCCACTTCCAAGTAGGAATTTGAATTTCTTGTAGTAAGCCACCCGGCTTTTGATGTTCCGCCTTCACTTGTTGACAATTCGGACATTTAGCAACAAATTCCGCTATATCCTTCTTCAAACCTTCCCACCAATATATTTCTCGAAGGTCATGATACATCTTTGTAGAACCGGGATGGATGGAATAATGGGATCCATGAGCTTCATCAAGGATCCGATCCTCAATCCATCAACATCGGGAACACATAATCTCCCTTGGTACCTCAACACATTATCTTCCCCTAAGGAAAATGATTCGTTCATCTTGCCAAGAACCGATTCCTTTAACTCCATCAATAGTAGATCAAGATGTTGTTTAGACTTCACCTCAACCACCAATGATGACTCGGAGCTATGATGAACCATGGCACCTCCATTTAGAGAACTCATCAATCGTACTCCCAATCTAGTCAAACGATGAACATCTTTTACTAGATCTTTCTTGTTTTCTTCTAAATGTGCCATACTACCCATAGTCATACGGTTTAAAGCATCCGCCACCACATTTGCCTTGCCGGGATGATATAGTACACTCATATCATAATCTTTCAACAATTCTAACCACCTTCTTTGTCGAAGATTTAAATCTTTTTGGGTAAACACATATTGAAGACTCTTATAATCCGTGAAAACATCCACATGGACACCATACAAATAATGTCGCCATATTTTTAAAGCAAACACCACGGCCGCTAACTCGAGGTCATGAGTAGGATAATTTCTCTCATGCACCTTAAGTTGCCGCGAAGCATAGGCAATCACCTTCCCATTTTGCATAAGCACACCCAAACCTACACGGGATGCATCACAACAATACACATGTACCTTTAGATCCTTCCGGTAAAGTTAACACCGGAGCGGAAGTAAGCCTATCCTTCAATAATTGAAAACTCCTCTCGCATGCCTCTGAACCATCAAACTTTTTACCCTTTTGAGTTAATATGCAGTCAAAGGAGATGCAATGGATGAAAAACCTTCTACGAACCTTCGATAATAACCCGCTAGACCCAAGAAACTCCTTATGTCAGTTGGGGTCAAGGGTCTAGGCCAGTTTCTTACGCATCTGTTTCCTTGGGTCTACCTCAACTCC
>JAJJBR010000629.1:0-52079 GCA_022817965.1 Solanum lycopersicoides | reverse complement strand
AATTATTTATTGATTTCATAAAATAAACAAGTATTGTTGAACATTTCAAATAGTAAAATACAACAAATTATTGGATCGAGAAAATATATAAATTCATTCATGACTATTCATTCGTTTATTTTAACTTGTCACTTATTCCTAAATAATTTTAATTTTACTTATCACTCTTAACGTATCAAAGAAAAGATGATTAACTTTTTTTATATTTTATCTCCAAAAAATATTCATTCTCCAAGTCATTTTCAAAAATCTAATTACACAGTGACAAGTAGAAATAAATAGAAAAAATAATTTTTACATTAGTGATACTTGTGTAATTTTAACCAACTACTAAACTATCCAAATTTAATTTTCCAAAAATTTCAACTAAAGAAAAAGTAATTTTTTTCTCAAGTTGTGTGTGTATGTGGGGTGTGGGGGGTGGGGTGCATGTGAAGGAGTGAGGCTTCTCATGGCTTTTTGCATATTGGTTTATATTCCCAAGCATAGTGGAAAAGAAAAGAAAAAAGATAAAAAAAAGGAAGCAAAGCACTCTGTGCAATTAATGAGTATTTTATAGTAATAATGAGTTATCTGTCAAACACTATCAAGCATCTCTTTTACCATCACTTTCACCTTTTGTCCTCTTTAGTTCCCTCCTAAAATTTTCATTTGCCCCTAATAAATGTTAATTTCCCCAATTTGAGAATACACCCACCTCACTAAGTGCGAAGTCAGAATTTTAATAAAAGATTAAAAATTTTAAATAAATAAGTCAAAGAATTCGATATCTACTTTATATACATAACATATTAGATTAATTATATAAATAATATAATTTTTCATCGAAGAAATTTGAACTCCCTTATACCAAGATGGCTCCGCCCTGACCCAACCCACCCCACCCAACAAAAGAAAGAAGACAATGAACTTATCAAATAAAGAAAAAGAAAAGAAATATACATTGCTCTTGTGTCAATCATAATATTCTTTTATTTTAATATTGATGGCAAATCCTTTTTTTCCAATTCTTTTTAAGGTAAAGAATCTAGGACTTATGTTAGAAAACTTTGATGGAGACAAAGAACAAAGAGAAATAAAAGACAAAACATAATAAATATATTACTCTCTAGTCTCATATTATATATTTTTATTTTGAATTTAAACAAGTATTTTTTATCGTAATTTTTTATAATCCTTTTAATATTTTCAATTATCAATTATTGTGATATAGTACTCCTTACGTAGTTTACAAATATATAAATTTTCATTTCGAAAAAGTTAAAAATTCATCACAAGTGTCCGATCAAAAGTTAAACTGTTTGACTTTCAATAAAAAAGTGTCACATAAAATGGAATAGATGGAATATAAAAAGAAAATATACATATGCTTCCGTCCATAATTACTTGTTCAATTTTTCTTTTTTTGTTGTCTCTTTACTTCTCCATTTGACAATCAAGAAAGAAAAAAAATTCTTTACCAATTATAGTTTCGATCAATTACTTTAAAAAATATAATTTTTGAAAATCTAAATTTTTAATTCATCAACTTCATAACTGATATGTGTAAAATGTAACTCACTGTGTCAATTATTTCTTAATAGATGTTTCATTTCAAAAGTGAACAAGTAATTCATGACAAAAGAAGTAAGACGTAAGAAGTTGTTATAAAGGATACAAGGAAAGGTAGAGATAAAGACCAAATAACTCTTACGAAAGGTGTTTGGTACGAAGAAAAATACTATTAAAATATTTTCAATCATTATCTCATTTTTGGCTGGTTTAAATGTTTTGGAAAATATTTTTCAAATCAACTTACTTTCCTCACATTTAAGAAAAATGACTTACCTTGAAAAGGTAAAAAAAGTCATTTTCCAAAACTTATTTTGAACCTCACACCTCAACTACTCATCCTAACTCAAGTCTCGAGTATCGATTCCCGATACAAATTTTGATTTGACATCTGATTCTCAATTTGAGATCCAACTCTTGACCTCGAATTAAGACCTAACTCTCGAGTTTTGATTTGAGACAGGATCAAATCTCAAATTAGGATTAGAGGTTTAATTTTGAATCGAATGTCGGGTCGAGTCTCGAATTAGGTGTTAGGATGGAGTTTTAAGTTAGGTGTCCCAACTGACTTCGGAAATGAGAGTTAAGGATGAGTCTCATATCATATATCGGTTTAAGCCAAAATTAATCGTTAAGATCAATTGTCAGGGTCCAATGTCGAAGTTGGATCCCGAATAAGGTATTAGGGTCAGGTCTCGATTCAATATCGAGTCTCCATTTTAGTGTTAGGATCTCAATATATATGTTGATATTAGGTCTCAATAAGAAAGTTGAGACTTGGATGAGTCAAGATCGGAGTTGGGTCTTGGATCGGGAGTTTGGGTCGGCTCTTGGATCGAGGTCAAAAACTAGGTTGAAAACGGGGGGTCATTCTTAGGTCGAGGTCAAGTCTTAATTTGAAAATCAAAACCTAGGTTGGAAGTCAAAGGCGGGAATGAAGATCAGGTGTTAGGGTTAGATCCTGGTTCAAAAATTTGATCATGAGTCAAAATGTTGAGGTCAAGAGTCGAGGTCAGATATTGGGTTATGGACAGGTCTTGGGTCAGGGTCAAAAATAATGTCTCTATCTTCACTAGATATAGATAACACTACGTACACAATAACATCATCTCTTAATATCTCGTTTGTAGAATTATACTGAATTACGTCATTGTTATTGTTGAATGTGTGGTCATTTTTAGTAGATTTCAAAATATCTATTTTGAACTTTGAACAATTCAATTAATTTGAATAATGAAAAAAAGCTTCAAAACTTCTGTTAGTATGAAATAGAGGAAGTATTAATTTTAAAATCATAAACATAACTCTAATGGATCTCCAATTGATCCTTGATAAAAGATTGGGAGATTAAAAAAAAAAAAAAATCATGTTGTTGGAACATGTTAATATTCACAAACTACTAAAACAAATTATATATTGATAGCTAAAAAAATGTAGTAGCCACTATGTACCTAGTTTATAGCTCTAGATCCAGATTATTCTTTTTTCTTTGTATTAGTACTTAATTAATGATAGGATGATTCTGACTATCATGTGACATAATATATTATATTAAAATTAAATTCTCCCATATAACGAAACCTCTCTAAACACATTATAAGTTTGTTAATTGAGCTTTAATCAGTTAACTTAATCTAATCTGTAAAAGTAATTTCTGATGGTTCAATCTAATACAAGTCTACAAATTCATGTCGCACATAATTTCTTAGGATAGTGTCGTACGATTAATTTATATGCATCTTAATTGTTTTATAAAAAAATTATATTCTTATCGTTTCTTTGCTATTTAATGGTGGGATTACAAAAATATAAATATTTCACTATAACTCTCAAGTTATTTTTCGAAGTTGACTACTACTTTGTAGGGTTGACTCACATGTACAATCTTTATAACTTCATGGTATATCCATGTATTAGTAAATTCTAATTAGAGAGTTAAAATTTCTTATAATGCTATGTTATGTGTGTAGACATAAATTTTTTATAAGATTCAACAAGACGAGTTCAATTTCAGTTAGGATTCTCATAGACTTTTCTATCCTAAATATCCTTAACTCATGTCTATATAAAGGGTAGTATATTTCCTTAAATAGATATCTCAAAAATTGCACAAATTCATGAAATATTCACAAAAACTGGATCAAGATGTGGGTGAACTCTTCTTGACGACAAATATGAGGAGGTCCATGTGTGCGGTGTACGTCATTCTAGTTTGAGAAATACGCTACTAAAGAACCTCAAATCACGAAGAAATTTTAGGAGAGAAAAATCAAAAGATAAATAAATTTATACTCGCATTATTTTGTCAATAAAATATTTATATTTTTTCATATATTATTTATGATTGTGATTTATTTTCTTATCACTTTAAAATTTATAACAAATTATATATCTTTCTATAATAACATTTCGTTATATATATATAACAACAAAAATATACATATACAAATGCTATTGGTTGTTGCACATATAAAATCTTAAACATACGAATGAAAAATTTAATTTTCCAATTGCCACCATCCTTTTTTCTCTATAGTACACTTAAAATTTAAAGTGAAGATTTTTAAAAAATTGAAATAAATAAAAATGGTGAAAAGTGGGTACTAAAAAGAAAAAAAGGGAAAGGGAAAAAAGATAATTCACGTGAAAAGTTGGAGCAAGATCTAGCACAAAAACATACTAATAGGATGTTCATGCAATGTCATGTGCAAATTCATTGGCTCTTTTTAGTCTAAAATTTATAAAAATATAAATATAGTCATGTGCATGTTAGGTGATTCTTTGTAACCTTTTTCTTTTTATTTCACAAATTTTGGATGATTATAAGATGTGTTATTTCTTGTTTAAGGATGAGGCATATAAACATATTAACTATTGTAAAATTAAACCTGAGAAAATTGAAGGGTATATCAAATTCTAAATAACAAAGTTACGGGATATATATTAGCTATTTTTAGATATTAATATGGGTAGTCACCCATCCGTGCTAACCCATACAGTTTGACATTTTACGGGTCAGGCGGGCTAGCCATTTTTTATGTGGGCCAGAAAACGGCCAGCCCAACCGACAAGTACGTGGGCTACAGGTTTGCGGGCCAGCACTTTATTTAAAAATTATATTATATTTAGAATTATTAAATTAAATTATAAATGATAATTTAAAAATATTGTCATAAATATCGACAAAACAATATCACATGATGTTAATGTTACTACTTTTTAATCAAATCCACAAATAAAATTATCTTTATAATATTTATTAAATTTTTTTCAAGTAAAAGTATAAATATCTAATAAAATATTAACCTAATTGTTTTGAGTTTGTACTCTCTTTAATTTTAAATTTTAATATTATATTATATTTTTAATTATTTTTATTGGCCCACGGGCCGACCCTACCGATATTTCTCAAACCCTCAAATCAACAGGCTTATTCAGTCGGGTAAAAAGTCTTTTCTCAAATGGCTTCAAAATCATAGTTCAACCCTATTAAATTCCGGCTAGGCCAGACCGGCCAACAGCCTAGCCCATATTGACGGTCTAGCTACTTTCATAATGAATGATATATATCGACTCTAAATGACAAAGTCAAAAAATATATCAAACTTTTTCCCCCCAAAAAAATACTATATAATACGAAGAAAAAAAATATCCATACTTCATAGGATAATAGAACCCTTACATGACATAGGGGATAAATAATACGATAAAAAATGAATTGAGAAAGTTGATAGGAGCCTCACATAGTTTAGCTATGTAATTAATAATATCACTATAATTAATATAAATATGCTTCTATGTCTTCTCATCTTTGATATTGTTGCGGATTTAACTATACTATAATAGAAGACATATTTAATGACAACGAATTTTTTTACGTAAAATATTTAGCGATAATTAAATTAATATCAATACATTCAGAATTTTTAAAGCATTTAACAATATTTGTAGAAAGTTGTAGTTATAAAAAAAATTATATTTATTATTACCGCTACATAATGATTAAAAAAATATATTTGTTGGACTATCATATCATCCATTAACTTTCTTAAATATATAAGGATAATAATTTTAAGTAATAATGACTTGTTTTAGTTCATTGCATCAAACCATCTAGGGTAAAATAAATTCCCCACTACTTACAATTCATGCATGAGAACTTTTCACATGGTGATACTTTGCTTTATTTACTCTTTCTTTTTTATTTTTAGGTCTATATTTTTTTTAATTTGTGTTAAATATTACTTAGATTACTCAATTTATGATCTATTTGAGCTAGTAAGGACACTATATGAAAATATTAATTAGAGAACATATAGTAATATGTGTAAAAAAAAAAAATTATAGGATAATTAAAGGAGACAAGGAGTCACAAGGAGGGTTGGGTAGCATAGTCTTCAATGTGGTCCAACTACTAAAACCTAGAAAGAAAGAGGAATCAATTGAAGAATGGGATCCCAATTTTATTCTCATCATGATTGATTGGCCATTTCCAATATTCACTTTAAACCAATGAAATAATAAAAAAATATTGAAATACTAGTCCTTAGAGGTATATGGAAGTTGGACTATATCTAACTTAGGGCACAATTCCCTTTGGACTCTATTTAATAAAAAATAATATTCTATTGATAGCGGAGATAGTTGTAGTGACGATGGTAATTGATGTTTATAGTTAATAACGATGACAATGATACTTGTAATGACGGAGATGGTTCGTATTGTAATAACTGACAGGATAGTGACAGTTGAAAGTGAAGTTGGTGGTGATGATTGTGATAATGAATTCGGGTGATGTTAATAGTTGGTAGTATTAATGGTACTGATGACTTAATGTGTGGTGGTTAATGATGTGAGGATGATAGTTTATGTCGTTGCTAGTTATGGTAAAAGATTTGATTGGTTCTAGGATTGATTGTTGTGATAGTATTGATTGATAATGATGGTGGAGGAGGTGGTGATGACCGTATCGCGCCAATGATCATGGCGATGAATATAATTATAATAATAGTAAGTGTATAGCAACTGATAATAATATTTTCGTGACAATGATCATTGTGATGATTATAATTTATACATACAAAGTTAATTATACGTAACAAAGTATTAATGTATGATCAACTCACATATTGTTCCACTTTGCGCCAATTCAATCCCAACTAACTCAATTCTCAACATTAAATTCAAAATTTTTGAATCTTATTATAAATGTTGTTGCAAAATCCTAGGTTAAAAAAATTATTCTTTTTTAAATTTTATTTTTTTTACTATTACCATCACTTTGACTGGAATAAAATAAAGTATTTACTGCCAGAACTTCACCGACCATATATATTATCCTACACAAACTTCCTAATAAACTAACTAGATTTTCCCATTCCCTATTCATCTTTTTTATATTTAGACCAAAAAAAAAATATTCATATTTATTTTATTATTATTTGTATAAATAAATAAATAAATAAATATTACATAGCACAATACCCTAGGCTCTCTTAACCAGTGGAAACGTGACACATATAGCTTCATAACAAAAGCCAATTTTTTTTTTACGTTACCAGTTTGTCTATTTCAATGTTGGCTAATAATTGTTTCTTGGTAACTCTATTATTATTTTTATGACATATATATCATAGGTTAAGATAAATTATTGTGTTTTTTTATTTAAAAAAATAGAATAAAGGGATAGAAAGTGTCCACTTGACTATGTCAGAAAAATTGAATACATAAGTTTTTCAGATACTGGATGTGCAGATGGTCAAGATGTCTATTGTCAACAAGTGTTGCACCTCAATTGAATATTTGGGAAGTTACAGATATATATAGTTCGATAATTAGTTTATCGATATGATCAAAATATATAAAAATATGTGTATGTAATTTATTGATGTGATCAAGATATATATAATGTGTATGTATATTTGATAAAGTATGTCTTATAATTTATATATTTTGAAAATTAGTTGGTCGAAGTGTTTGATCTCTTAAGTTATAATGTAGATTTCGATACTTTTTCTTTTATTTTTCTCTTATAATAATTAGATGACTTTTAAAATATTTATGTTTGTCCAATGCTGGGGTTTGAATATGTGTTTTCATTAATTTGAATATACAAGAAGCAAATATAAAAATATAATCTAGAGCAAAAAATAAATTAAAAACCTCCGAGCGTACATTTTATATCAAGATTATGTTTTTATGTTCAGGACTTATGTCTCAAATTTTAGTATTTACGTCTTACGGATCTATGTTTTTAATTTACGCCTCAGAGCGTTTTTGGTACGCCCCGCGCCGCCTCGCCCAAAAACGTTTTTAAAACTGATATAGCGTGTGAGTGATAAGAGATTTCTTTTTCTTTTCAGTACGACATCAGAGATATTAGCTTAGTGAAAGTATTCACCTATAATTCAGTTTAGGGCTTTAGAGAGAATTTCTTCTATTTTTAATTAGAAATATTAAATAATTTAAAGCTTCACAAGTGTTAATTTTTATTTTATTTTTTTACTCCCTTAATAAGCCGAGTCCGAAGTTTAAAGGGTATAAAATTTTAATAAAAATTCCAAAACGGTATATAAATTGTTATTTTAACCAAAACGGCAAAATTGCTGGTAGAGCAGCGATTTTGCTCGCCGGAAAAAGCAAAATAGCAGCGATTTGCTAACTTTAAATATTTAAAAAATAAAAAATTCTTTTTAAAGAAATAGCTGCAGCGATTTCCAATATTAATTTTTTAATCTTTTTTTATTTAACTTAAATTATTTATTTAAAATTTTTAAAATTTTTTTTAAAGCAAATCGCTGCCCTAGGTAGCGATTTATTAAAAAAAGATTTAATTAAAAAAAATTTAATTAAATCACTGCAAACACAGCGATTTAATTAAATTTAAAAAAAAATCAAAATGTAAAATCGCTGCTACTGCAGCGATTTACTAAAAAATACAAAAAAATAAAAAATAAAATGCTGCAGCGATTTACTAAAATAATTTTTTAAAAAAAATCATTTAAATGGCAGCGATTTAATTTATAAAAGTAAAAAAAAAAAATTATACAAATCGCTGCCTGAGGCAACGATTTGATTTAAATTTTATTTTAAAATTTAAAATAAATAATTTAAGTTAAATCGCTTCCTATACAAAAAGATTTAAAAAATTTAATATTGGAAATCGCTGCCATTGCAGAGATTTCTTTAAAAAAAAGAAAAAATTCTTTTTAAATATTTAAAATTAGCAAATAGCATTGCAGCGATTTTGCTTTTTTCGGCGAGCAAAATCGCTGCTCTACCAGCGATTTTGCCGTTTTGGTTAAAATGAAAATTTATATACCATTTTATAAGTTTTGTTAAAATTTTATACTTTTTAGGCTTCGGACTCTTAATAAGCCTATCATGCACATATATTCAAATTAATAGAGTTAATAATTTTGAATAAAGAATATCTAAAAACAATAAAATAAATTAATCCGTGCAAATATATTTTATATGCAAAGTAAACACGATCTACTTTATAGAGACGCAAAATATTTTTTTCATTTGTTATATTATTTTGTTTTGCTATCTCACTTTACACTATTAAAAACTTTTTCTTTAGTTATATACTAGTTCAATAATTTTAATTAAAAAATAAATATACCTTTTTGATAAAGTATCTATATGTTGAAAAATAGGCCGCATACTCAATTTTCAATTAATGATCAAATAAAGTCATCTATATTTCAACCTTTAGCTAAAAATTAAAGTATATTTAAAGCAAAAATTTCCTAATGTTTTAAAATACGTAAATTTATTTCAAATAAATTAATGTGTCAGTATTTTAATTCAGCAGAAATTAATTAAATTAAAGTTGTATTTTAAATCCTATCAAATATTTATTTATGAGATAGAGAGGAGCGAGGGTGGGGTGGTAGAGTTTGGGAGATGTTTATTTGGGACATAATTTATCTCTTCGATCGTTTTGTGAGAGTTAAACTATATAAATTTTAATTAATATTTTAATATTATTTAATTAAAATAAAAAATATAAAAAAATAATTTAAAACATAGCAAGTACATGAAATTATATTCCTGAATTTTACCGTTAGTATTGAATAGGTTGAGTGAATTTGACAAATGAGAATTAATTATAAGAGTGAATTTTTTTATTTTAGTGGGGCAACCAAAAAGGTGAATAATGTATCAGAAAATGCATGTGAGACTGATGAATTGAAGATTACGAGAGAAAAATTAAAGCAACATATTGAAAGGGGCTTCTTGCTTTTCTCCATGATGTTAATCATTAGAGTATGCGCTATCGAATAGAGTTTATAAGAATAATATTCAATAAAACGTGTAATAATATATAAAAAAAATTTTGATCAGAATTTAGTTAATATGATAATTTATCTTAAAATTATAAAAAAAATATAAAATTTTTAAATTTCTGATCAAATTTTTTGACTATTGAGCAATTGATATTAGTTATATTGCTAATGATTATGTTGAGATTGTTTATTATGCATTATTTTGATATATTAAAAATAATATGTAATATATATTTATTTATAATAACATCCTCGGTAAATATAATTAAAGATATTCATTTTTTTTTTGAGAAGTAATTACATCATATCAAAGACCCTTATTAATTCTATTAAATATACAAGAATATAATAGGGGAATATTAGATTGAGATTATACATCAACAACAATAAGAATAAGTAAAATCGAAGGAGAATAATATATATGCGTATATTTTTTATGGTTAAGAGGTTGTTTCTGATAGAAAAAATTTTCAAAACAAAATTGAAAAAATATATGGAGTCCATTTAATTCAATCTCTCGTTAAAAGTCATTTAAAGATAAATTATCTCTTACGTAAGATAATTTTACATCAATCTTGCTCCTTCCATTCATTTTTTTTTTGTGCAATATACTAAAATTCATGCTTCATTTATATATATTTTTTATTAATCATAATGTCTAAACTAATTTATATGCCGTTCGATTAATTCTTATGAAGCATCTAATACTATCCACAAATCTAGATGATAGATATCAAATTAAAAATTAACCCGATACATTTTAGCTTGGACAAGACAAATGAAAGTTGATCAAGAAACATAACCGTACATTTTATTCAGAATGTATCTAATATTCCAAATATATGATACTTATTTCTTTAACAATAATGGCTTATTTTAACGAAAAAATCAACCAAATTAACTAAAAGATTCTTTTATATATGAACGAAAAATACTGAAAAATTATCGTATACCTTCCTGTATTTGTTCAGAGTATAACTAATATTATCCTAAAATGACACGTAAGAAAATATAGACAAATGAGACCATGTGAAGTTTTTTATATACACGTGCTTCCCCGTGCCTTTTACCACCCCCACCCCCACCCCCACAAAAAAAAAATAATAATAATAATATAAATTTTATGAAATAATCTTTTATTCTATAAAATTAAAAGATAACTCTACGTATATTTTTATGAGCGGGGATGGATGAATTGTATTAACTATTAATTTTATCGAGTTTTAACTTTTATATGATATATATCGGATATACGGAATAGATAAGATCCTTTCACTTTTAATTAAGTAAAGTTTTAGTTTTGAATATGAACTTTGAAAAAAGAAGAAATCTTGATGGTAGTTGTCTCCTTTTAATGAGCTTTACGCAATGCATATTTGACTTATTTAACAAAAAATTTCACATATAAATATAACTTCACTCTTGACATAACAATATTTTAATTTCATAACGTAACGCAATATATAATAGCTATGTGAATAATAATAGTGAAATACAATTATATCTAAACACATAACATGCAAATATTATAAATATATCAGTGTGTATATAATATCTCTATGTCATATTGGTATGCTAAATAAATGTATCCCCATATATATCATATCTCTCCTAATTGTATCAACCCAACTAATAAATATATTCACATATATGACATATTCACTATAAAATCCCAAGGGAAACTTACATAAATATACTATAATTAAAAAATATTTATCATTTATAGCAATAATATTTCTTTTTTAATTAATCACTTTTAATTCATTTATAATACAAGTTTAATTCATATTGCAAAGAATGATTTTTTATTCATATATAATACAATTTTTAATGATAGATAATTCATTTAACACACATTTTAATACACTTATAATACAATGTGTCAAATTTTTACCAAACAAACAGAATATATTTTAAAAAACATATATAATTCATATATATTGCATACATAATTCACTTTTAATACATATTGCAGATTTAACATAGTATTGCTACAAATGGTAATAAATAAAAAGTATTGCTAAAATCAGTAATTATTTATCAAAATGTACCAATTTATGTAATTTTTCCAAATCCCAAACTATCACTATGGTGAAATTTTTTCAGTTACCACTATTTTGGTTGGATATATTCCATAAAAGATTTTGGTTTTTTGTATCACATATTTTTTTCTTATTTTTAAATTCTCAAAGCAAATATTAAATTGAGTTTTTTAAAAAATACAAACCAAAAAAAAAGTCTCAAGGAAGAAATGACATTAATCAAAGGGACATAAAGGGTATGTTAAATTTAGTATACTTGCCCCTTCACGAGATACTTCCTCCGTCCACAATTAATTATCATGATTTTTTTTAACGTCAAAATATAAGAATTTTGATCAACATTTTACGATATATATTTTCATCATATGCAAAAAATTATAATTTATAGTACTTTTCGTATAGTTTTTGAATATATATATATATATATATATATATATATATATATATATATATTAACAAAATCTAATTTAACTTTAAAAATTAGTCAAATTGACTTTCAAAAAGCGTAACATGATAAATAAAAGTGGACAAAGAGAGTATCACCTATCGTCATCATTAAATACTGTGGTGCAGTCATGCAACGAAGAAAATTACTCCCTCTGTTCCATTTTATGTGATAATTTTCATTTTTCGAGTCAAACAGTTTAACTTTGATCGGACATTTCCGTATGGAATTTTCAAATTTTTTGAAATGAAAGTTATATATTTGTAAACAAATAAAGAGTACTATAAGTCACACTAATTGATAATTCAAAATATTAAAGAGGATCTATGAAAAACATACGGTCAAAAATAAATTTGTTTGAATCTCGAAATATGAAAGTGTCACATATAATGGGACAGAGGGAGTATTTATTTCTTTGAATAATGAGTACGAGAAAACCCATGATAAGAAGTATTTTTCTCTAAATGAATTCGTATAAAGCATAAATTTAAATTAATTAAATTCTAATACGAATATCGAACTGCAGATATATAAATAAAAATAATAACAACTACCACCATTATCATTCTAAGGTCAAATCATTGGGTCAAAGCCTGGCTACTACCTAGGTACATTCTGCAATGACTTCATAAATTGTTTCCACATAAAAGTTTGTTTCCATTTTTTAGTCTTTAAATTTCCATATAAACTTTATTGTACTTATATATTTTTAATTTAGGAAAACGACATAAAAATACATATCCAATATTATTACGTAAGTGTTAGTTACGTTACATATTTTTTCTTTTTGGAGTGAGGGATTATATATGACTCTCTCAATTATTTTTTAAAATTGAATAGTTGAAAATTTTGCATAATATGTTGAACATATATTATATATCACGTGTATATTTTATACTATTCATTTGTAGGACACTAAAAAAATGTTTAAAATAGTTTAGGAAATTATATGTGTGTAACTTTGTGCTTATATACACTTAGGAATCATTTAATTAGTAATCATGATATAATTACATACACTATATTAGATAAATAATATCAAAATTTAGATGAACTTTTTTAGTTATATATTTCGGATTTAAGAATTAAAACAAATAATTAAATAGTATTAGTTTTATCTAGGGGTGTTCGTGGTTCGGTTTGGATCGATTATTAGTTAAAATCAAAACCAAACCAATCTAGTCGGTTTTTTAAATTTCTACAACCAAACCAAACCAAATGAAAAAATAACCATCGGTTTGGTTAGACGGTTTGGTTCGGTTTGATTCAGTTTTTCTGGGTTTTTTCGATTTGAAAGTAATAATTTTTTTAGGACATACGTAACTTGATTAAAAAAACATCTCGTACATGAATAATCCACAGAAGAGCTATTGTTGGTTCAATTAAGCAATTAAGCAATACTAGAGTTGTCATTACACGAACAAAGTTATTAAATTAAGAGAAAGTGTGTGACTATCTTATGAAAGGTATGGTAGGTAATAAATTTTGATGGAATTGGACTTAGGATTGTAATTAAGCTAAAATTTAAGTGTTAGGCTTCAGAAAATTGTAAAGTTAAAGACTTAAGTTACTTAAAATTTAACAAAGTATTTATATTTATTTATAAAAAATATATAAATAATTATAAAATTTAAATTTCTAATTTATCGGTTTGGTTTGGTTATTTTTGCAGTTGTTTTTTAGTAAAACCAAAACCAAACCAAGTAGTATCAGTTTTCAAAATTTAAAAATCAAACCTAACCAAATCAAACCAAATATCGTTTTTTTTTAATCGATTTGGTTTGGATTACGGTTTGATTTGGTTGTTTAACCATAACCATGAACAACCCTAGTTTTATCAAAGAAATATTTAGAAAACTTAATTTGAGATGATTAACTTAAATGACATTCATTAATTAAAGCACTTACTTAAGGAATTAAAGTAATTCTTAAAACGCATTAAGAATTAATTTAAATTTTGAAGTGCATATTTATAAATGAAAGATTTTATAAAGTTATTTGAACTTCTCTTGCATATTTCAATTTTTAATAATGCTTTTACAATTAATTTTTCTTTCAACTATATAAGTGGATTATAGAGGACTATTCATAAAGTAATTTTTTTAATAATAAATTATTGACAACAATTTAAGTGCACGATCTACTATATTACCTTCATGCATCTCATAATAAAATAAAATAAATTAAAAATGCACTGAAATTGTTAAAATCAAGATTACACCATAATGATATATAATGGTAGTAATTAGTAACAAACATTAGTTGATTTAACAAGCAATGTTATGAGAAAACCATGTTAATCTAATCATTTTTTACTTTAAAAAGTAACTTTACCGTTACTTGGAAAAATCAACACTCAATCTCAATAAAAACAATAAGAAAATCCACAAAAATATCACAAATATATTTTACTCCTCCCACCCCTCAATCCACATTCCCATATTTGTCTCATTTTATCTCGATATAATTATCACTTTTAAGAAATTTTAAAAATTGTCTTGTGGATTGATTTATTTCTAACTCTTTCTTGATCGTTATTTCTGTTGATTTTTAGATGGAAAATTTCAAATTTTCTTTCTGCTAATTGAAAACTCTCTCAGTAGATTGACTTTCGAAAGTCTAGGTGCAGTCAAATGGAAATTAGAGAGAGCAAAAAAAACATCCTTATCAGAATTGATCTCGTCAAATGCATGACCAATGAGGAAGAATTTCATTAGTATAGCCCCTAAAAAGGGTCGTACTTTATTGAAGAGGAAGTGAAAAGAAGGAACCTTACACAAATTTCTTTCAATTATATTCTTAAAATTAAAGAAATAATCTATTTTTAAAAGGGAAAAGGGTCAAAAATACCTTCCAACTTTGATTTATTATTTAAATTTATCCTCGCTTTTAAAATAAAGTTAATTTTACCTCTCGCTGTTAAAATAAAGTTAATTTTACCCCTCGCTGTTAAAATAAAGTTAATTTTACCCCTCGCTGTTAAAATAAAGTTAATTTTACCCCTCCTGTTACTAATTTCACCAAATTTACCCCTCATTAGATGGATTGATCCAAATTGACCCGAATTTTTAAAGAAAAACCTATTCCTTATTTTAATCCATTAACCCGATCATTTAAAATAACCCGACCCCATTCTTCCAAATCTCCTATACTCATTTACCCATTCTCCCAAATCTCCATTAAATATGTCAAAGAGGTAAATTCGGGTCAATTTGGGTCAATCCGTCTAATGAGGGGTAAATTTGGTGAAATTAATAACAGAAGGGGTAAAATTAACTTTATTTTAACGGCGAGGGGTAAAATTAACTTTATTTTAACGGCGAGGATAAATTTAAACAATAAATCAAAGTTGAGGGGTATTTTTGACCCTTTTCCCTTTTTAAAATATCTAATAATTAAAAACATTAATAAGTTATATTATTTTTTATTTTTTTTAATGTAGTAGAGGGAATATTTATTTGTATGACCCCAAAAAAGTGTTGCAAGGTACGTCATTTTTAGTTTAGAGCAATATTATCGTACATCATAAAATTTTGGTCATTTCGTTAAAATCACGCAATCCCTGTAAATAGGAATAGTTTATTTAACAGCTTATTTTAATTTTTATAAAATCGATGGACTTTATTGAATTACTAAATTAATAATAAAATGCGTATTTTTTAAAATATATTTTTGTTATAATCTGCTGATTGTAAAACAAATAAATTTAGAGTATAGATTTTACATCATAATACTCCCTTATTATTTTTTTTATTATTTAATTTGTCAAGTTTGTATTTTTAATATTTTATTAAATTAATTTGATTGTCACAGCTTCAATAAGTTTGAAAAATTATTACTTCATAAGAATTGATAAAAAAAGTTAAAAAAGAAAAAGAGAAACAATTCTATTTATTTGTTAAATTCATCTATCCCAATTTATGTAAAATATTTTATTTTTTGCTCATGACATCTTTAAAAGTTTTAATATAAAAATTTGTATATTACTCCTAGTAAACTACGTAAATAGGAATGACAATAATTGACAATTCAAAATATTCAAAAGACATATGAAAATTATACAGTTAAAAATAGATTTGTTTGAATCTCGAAATTGAAAATATGTAACATAAATTGAAACAAAAAGAGTAATAGTTAAAACATATTTTTTATTTGTTCTTAGATGGTCAATATTTCTCTAATTAATTTGTTTTTGTAAACGTAGATTTTGTTAAATGAATCTTCAATTAGAAATACATCCAAGTGCAAAAATATAAGATTTTAAAAAAAGTGAAAACACAGAAATATTAAACTTCAACTACATGCAAAAGAAAGTGACATATCTATAGTTTTTAGTATCTTTCATTTTAGTTGGGACAAATGGGGGTCCAATATAGATGCAAAGTTAAATTTATAGATATTCACCATAGCAAAAATACACTTATTAAAAAAATAAAAATATTTATAGTGGAGAGACGGATGAAAATAGTGAAAAATACATATTTCGTTGGTGTGATTATAAAAAGTTAGAGATCTCTTTTCTCTACTATCAACGCTTTTTCAATTGAGATTGTTGCATCAAATGTATCTGATGCGATTTAGATTTTTAATCTAGTATTTTTGCACATAAACAAATATATTTAGTGTGCGCTCGAAATATTGTAATTACTGATTTTCCTAATTAAGAGTTCCAAATATGCTATATTAGCCTAGAATATGAATATGTGCCAATATCCAAACCTAAGATGGTGACTTTATGCTATATAAGATCGAATATTATGAACTTTATATACACCAATAGTTATTAAAACTTTATATTTATACAGAACTTTTTATTATTCTTGGTCCCAACTTCTGAACTTACATATTAATCTACCAATATTGTATCTTCAAGATAAGAAAAAAAAAAAAGGAAAATTCAAATATCAACCTTAATAAAAATGAAACAATAAATATATACTTGTATAAAGATGCGTATACATTTAATATTCATGTAAACAAAAAAACAAACAAAAACAATAATATTTCACAAGTAAAATCTGTGAAAAATAAAATATATACATATAATTCTATCCTTACTTAGTAGAGGAAAAAAATATTATTTTTGATAGATATACATATAAACATTTAATATGCACTTATTATATACTCCATATAATATAAGAAAAAAATTAGTATAACTTTTGCCTGCAACATGTTGGACATTTAAAAAAAAAAAGAAAAGAAAAATCAGAATAAATTTATTTTCAACCAATCTCGTGATTCACATAATATCCTATATTTATATCTCCCTCCATCACAATGATCCATTAGTATATCAGTCTATATGTGATAAAAAATAAATAAATATATATATATATATATATATATATATATATATATATATATTATATATATATATATATATATATATATATATTGTACGATATTGACCAAATTCATCATTTTATGTAACAATAATACAAAATTTTAAATTTTTTTAATTAAAATGATAACAATATATAGCTACACTTAGAAAACACTATTTTTCTTTGTAAAATTCAAAATATTTGCAGGTAAGTATTATCTTTTTTTAATGAAGAGTAATAACTCTGAGTTTTATATCTAAATTATTATATGTGGGAGTTTACTATATACAAATTATTGTCATTTGTCAATTTATCGAAATATTCCTCAATTATTAGTTATTCACTTCTTATTTTTTATGTAAACTATTTGTTGTTTTATTTTCTACCCGAATTATCATTAAATATTTATAAAAACACATTTCAGTTATAAGTTTTTTCACTTTTACCAATATAATACTCCTCTATCCCATTTTCTATGATATCTTTTTTCTTTAGTTTGTTTAGAAAAGAAGTCACCTTATTATTCAAAATAATTTCATTTTAAAATTTTCTTTATGCATAATGAAATAATTTACCGTCATAATATCTCAAAATTATTTTAGATCATAAATTAATTTTTTATTTCTTTTTTAGAAAAGACTCAAATATGCCATTAAACTTTGAGAAAAATGCTTATTTATGTCATTCAGTGGTGGAGCTAATTTTTTCAATAAGGGGATTCAAAATCTAAAAAAGTAAACTTGGAACTAATCGAAGGGCGTTCGACATCTAATGTGTATACATAAGATATAATGTTAACCATATATAAATAGAAATATTTTCCGTTTGAGGGGGTTCAGATGAACCTCCTAACTCTATACTAGCTCCGCCCCTGATGCCATTCGTGAAAAGTTTTGGCTCATCAATGTCATTTTCATTTGAGAAAAAACTCATCTATGTCGGTACTTGCTAACTGAAATGACATAAATAAATCGAACTTTCAACGAATGACACAGGTAAACTTTTTTAAATATTTGATAATATATTTGAACATTTATCTCTTTCCTAAAAAGTGATTTAATTAATTACGTGTAAACAAATAATGACATGTATGAACTTTTTATCAACTGAATATAACATAAATGAACTAAAAGTTTAACTAATGACATAAATAAATATTGTCTCTTTTTTTTCTCTATTAAATATCATATCAAGTCAAACATTGTTACATAAAATGAGACGAAGTAATTAATTTGTTAAATGTGTGTTTGACGGTCTAAGTTCTTTCAAAGTTGGCAACACAAAACAATGATACCCCACCCCCTCTATCACTCACTCACTCTCTCTTCCTCCTCTCTCTCTCCTCTTTGTTTTCTTCCTCAAATCGTTTGAGAACTTCCATAGCTAAACATATTTGCCTATAACTCTATAAACTTAGCCACATATATAATCACTACTTATAGCCATGAATGACCACTTCCTTTTCTTGAATTGTCTGCTCTCTTTACACTGTTTTTCCACTTTCAGATCTGTTTAGCTCTCTCTTTTGAAGCTTCAGACATGATTTTCTTGCTATTTCCTCAATTGGGTTCCTTTCTTTTTGGAAATTAATCTCATTCAATTCGTCAAAAAAAAAAAGTTTCACCAAAAAAATAAGGTCAAGTTTCTGTAAAGGTCTGATTTTTATTTTTTTTCTTGCTTCAATGGGGTTCTTCTTCTTCTTGTTCTTTGAGTGGTGAAATGACATTTTCTTCTTGCTGTTATTGTTGGGTTGTCTTTCTTTTTCAGCATTAATGTCAATTAGTACAACAAAAATGAGCAAAATTTAGTGAGAAAGCTTATGTTTTTTACCTCATTGGGTTTGTGTTAATGTGTGATTTTCATTCATATTTTGAAGGATTTATGTAAAGGTGTGATTTTTATCTCAATGGGTTTCTATAAATGTTTTTTTTTTCAATAGTGAGTTTCCAAATTGAAGAAAACATAGACAAATTAAAGGATCTCTGTTCTTTTTTTTTTTTTTTTGCTTTTTAGAAGTTTGGGAGAAGTATGTTCATTGTTTCTATGTAATGGCATTGTGAATTTGATGAAATCTTGAAATTGAAAAAAAAATGGAGTAAAAATTGCTAGATTTTTTTGGTTCTTTCAATGACCAAACAAGTTAGTTTGTTTGGATTATTTTTTTTTTGCCTCTTGTAAGCATTATCTAATCCAGATCCCAGTAAATTTTAGCTGCATTTGTCTGTTTTCCTTTTGAATCTGATGTGTATATATTGCATCATTCTGATTCTTGAGCATTATTGAGATCAATAGACCTCAATGCTGTGAAAAAAGAGACAATCTTGAAACTTGGTTCTTCATTTTTTTATGATTTGATATTAAATGTATTATGATAATGAAGGATATGTATATTAGTCACCTGATTCTGTAAAACAGAAGTCCCTATAAGCAATCTACATGGTAGTGTCTACATCATCTTAATGGATTCTGCTGTACTGATAATAATAATAATAATAATAAATAATTGGTTTATGAACTAAAGCTGTTTCAGTGTAAATTAAGTTATTGACATATAGACTGACTGAGTATTAATGTTCATCAGGAGCTTAGTTAAGTAGTAGATCCAAAAAAGAAGAAAGAAAACAATCTGTCTGGTGGCAATATGGATGATAGGAGAATGGGTTGTATGGGTGGATTTCTTCAGCTGTTCGATCGTAATCACATTTTAGCCGGGAAGAGACTCTATTCGACGAAACGTTTGCCACATTTTACGGTATGTGTTTTGTATTGTTTGATTAGTTTCTGTTTAGATGTATGCATTGTGTTTGTATGCATTGTGTTTTGTATTGTTTGATTAGTTTCTGTTTAGATGTGTGCATTGTGTTTGTATGCATTGTGTTTTGTATTGTTTGATTAGTTTCTGTTTAGATGTATGCATTGTGTTTGTATGCATTGTGCTTGTATTGGTGGATGAATGTGAGGATATTTGTTTGAATTTTTAGGTTCCTGATGATGTGTCTGAGTCCGATAAGTTTGTTGCATCGCCCACGGTTTCAAAGGAGCTTGTTAAACCACAGCCAAGTCTGGATCAGTCTAAGAAGGGAGCAGTAGGGCTCATTTCTGTTGAACCAGTTGTTTCTGTCGCGGTAGAGACACCGCCAAAGTCGCCGCTCCCTCTTCCTATATTCGAAGTAAAAGAAGGGACGAGGTCTTCGTGGAAGTTTTGCAAAGAAGCTCCGAGGCTCTCATTGGACAGTAGAGCTGTTGTTGATGCTAAAGGAAGTCTTCGACCGAGGGAGCTAAGAACAAAGGGTTCAGTTCTATCAGCTAACAGAGGTGATAATACTGAGGATGGAGTAGTAGCTGATGGCGATGACAATCAACGTCCGTGCCCGAGTGTCATTGCAAGGCTAATGGGACTTGAACCATTACCCCAATCAAACAATGAAACTCTACCGAAATCGGAGTTGAGAAGATCTGCATCAGAATCCAGAGTTTCAAGAGATTTGTTTAATGGCCGTTATGTGGATTTTAAAGAGCTAAACAATACGCGAGCTAACGTATCAAACAATGCGATGAAAGACAATGCAGCGAATGAACGTAGAAGCACAATGTCAAATGCAAGACCTACGGATCGGATGGGTTATCCGCTGAAGAACGAGAACACTGAAAGACCAAAGGCTTCTAACAGAAGTTTAAGTCCATCGCCGTGGAAGTCACCTCAGCACAGGAAGTTTTTCTTCGATACAGCAGACATTTTCCCGGAGCCAAAACAGACGGTCTCGCTCTATGGTGAGATTGACAAGAGACTGAAGATGAGAGGAATTGATGAGCCTTCTAAAGATCTTGAGACATTGAAGCAAATCCTTGAGGCTTTGCAACTCAAAGGGCTCTTACATAACAAAAGACCGTCGGAGCAGATTGGCCATCGGAATTTTGTATACGATCCTACTTTATCATCTGATGAGTCCCCAATAGTCCTTATGAGGCCTTCGAGATCAGTTTCACCAAGCCATAGAAGAATGGCAAATGGTACATCCCCTTCAAGTTTGAGAAGCCGAAATGTCATTGGTCGGAGACTCAATCTTTCTAGTGAAAACCTTCCATCTGTGAGCCCATGTCGGGAACGGCCTGCTTCTGAACGAAATGCTCGGAGTCCATTAAGATCTAGAGATTCCAGCTCACCAACTCAAAGAGAAAACAGTGTGAGGCTTTCTAGTTCTGTGGCCAAACCAAAGAATCTGAATGTTGATAGTCGTAGAAGAGCAGGAGAGCCAGCTGAGAATCGAAGAGTTTCTCCAGTACAATCACCGAAGCTTAGTTCGAGGAGAAACAGTTTGGAGCATAATGGCGCAAAGCGATCACCTAGAAACAAAAGAGAAACGACAGAGAGTAAGCAGAAAGAGAAGATCACAACGTTTGTTACAGAGGACGAGTCATCTTCCATTTCTGAAAGCACCGTTAGCTCATCTTTCCAAACTGACGCGGAGGTATAGTAACAAATCAAGTAACTGAATTTATCTTGAAAGATAATATCATAATCACTAATGACTTGAATTTAATCGTTGTTTCTTGAAATGTGAAACTATAGAGATCAAATTTAGAGGATTACAATGAAGGAAGGAGCCTTTTGGAAAGGTGCGATAAGCTTCTTAATAGCATAGCAGAGATGACAGCCCCTGAGTCACAACCGAGTCCGGTGTCAGTTCTTGACTCATCATTCTACAGGGACGACTCACCATCCCCTTCGCCTATTATGAAAAGGAACATCGATTTCAAAGGTAAAGAGTTATACTTTCTTCAAGTACTGGTGATAATGGCAAGTTATATACATTTGATAAGATTCCCTTATATCTGCTTGTGTTTATCGCTAATGTTACTTAAAAACTGAATCAGATGTTTCAGGGGAATCGGAGGAAGAAATATGGCTCTCAGCATTGTCTCCTGTCCGATCAAAGTGTAACGATTCAACGGATGACTCTCATCTTGGTTACATTTCGGACATCCTTAGAGCTTCCTGTTATCTGCCTGAAGACTCTGATGTATTTTTATTATTGGAAAAGCAGCAATATCTCAAAGGAAAGGACACCTCCAAGGTCTCCAGACTCCAACGGAAGCTGATCTTCGATACTATAACTGAAATTCTTGATCGAAACAGACAACTACCCCCATGGAAAGCGTTTTCCTGGTCAGGTTCATCTATAGCAAAGCCATCACTTGAAGGCATTTGGACGGAGTTCCAAAGAATCCAAGAAAGGGAAAGTGGTAACAACTTGGTTGAGATCATCTGTGAAGTTCTCAAGAAAGACTTGGCTCAAGACACTGTCAATGGTTGGGGAGACTGTCCGGTTGAGATGTCCGAGGCAGTTTTGGACATGGAAAGGCAGATATTCAAGGATTTGATAGTCGAAACGATTCAAGACCTTGCTGTGATTGGCTTCAAAACTGCCCTCTTAACCGCTTCGCGTAGGAAGTTAGTTTTCTAAAGCCTCATCAATCCATTTTCATGTCCAAGCTTTCCTTGTTTTCGTGTTCTTTTTTAAATTTGTTTTTACCACTTTTTAGGTTTTGTTTACTATTGATTCTTGACTACCTAGGATGGGTGTACTAATGTGTTGCAATAGTAGTCACTTCCCAAGATTGTAAAAAAAGGGAAAGTGTTGTTAGACTGGACTCTCAAGTTTGCAAATCTCTTTTCTTTTATGTGAAATGCAAAAAAAGTTTTGAGTTAGTTGGCAAAAATAATTAGTTATCATGTGACTTGAGTGAATCAAATTTGACCCTTTGGGAAAAGTAATACATGTTTGGTGATTTTAGTAAATGTTCAAGGTTTGATAAAAGTGGTTGTGTGTTAAAGTTACATCATTTTCTGATTTTCCTTTTGGTTGGTTGGGAAAAAAAAAAAAGTAGTCCGATGCACCAAGTTTTCTCTTTGTATAAGCCTATATGGTTTGTTGTACATAGCTTTAACAATTTGAACTCGCGATCTTTTAGTCAGTCACATGTTAATAATATCATAAGTTAGCATCAAACGTTTGGTATGCACAAGACAACAAGATCTATTGCATTTCGATATGAGGTTGTTATTAGAATTTAAACTCGTAACTTTTTAGTCACGTGACAATGACTTTATCAGTTATGTTAAGGTTCCCTTTGATTGGCTTGACTAAATAAATTAGACACAAACAACATTAGAATATCTAACAGTAAGGCGTTTGGCATTCTTTTTATGGAGTTAGCGGAAGCGGCTAGCATGGTATGATATGATATTTGAAAATTTTGATATCGTAATTTCGATATAGTACTTCGTGATATATCATATCATGTTCATCCCTAGTTAGGTATTAAAAATTAAGTTTAATTTGGTTATATTTTTGTAAAGAATATTTGAAATAATACTTGTATGTGAATGTATTTAAATGGAATTATTTTATATATTAAAATACAACTTCAAAAAGAAGAGAATAATATTATGGATATATTTTATTTTTTTTAATTACAAGGTATTTTCACCACCTTTAAAGCAAGTCATATCTACTAAAGTTACATGAAAAAATAAACCATAAATCACTCTTTAAAAAATATTTAGTTAAAGTAACTCCTATTTTTGCTTATTATATCATATAATATGTCTATTACAAATATGAGAAGGGCTTAAAATACTTTTTAATTTGTATCAAAAATTTCGAAAGGATGAGTGCACTATTACAAAAAAATGTATTTAAAATATAAATTTAATCAATTTGATATTTATATTTTTAACATCTCAGGCTCTTATAATGTCATGTCATGTTAGGGTGTACTCTGAATCGAGACATTACCTAAATTTTGACTTCTTTCACCTACAAAGAGTGAAACATCATAAGCTTAATTGCAATCATGTATTAGAGTGAAAACAAGGAATATTACTCAAAAATAATGATCAAGTGTGGATAAAATACTCTATTAATCGAAACAATAGGAGTAGATTTAAACTAAATAAAGTAATAAATGACTTCTTATTTTTTTTAGTTTGAAACGAATCCAATTTGTCAAATGAATTACTAATATTTGGCAATGGAGAAAGTATTATCTTTCATGCAAGTCATTCACTTGAATATTTTTTTTTAGATAGAAGTCATAAACTCAGCATAAATTATCACTTTCATTTTTAAATTATTACTAAGAACATTCTTTTAATTTCTTGACTAATTAAATTAAAATACAATTTTAATTTTATAACATGAGTGAAATATACAACTCTAAATTTTCATAAAGCTTAAAAATATTTTCAATACTATTCTCGACTTTTTTATTAAAAAATCTCATACTCCTATAAATCGTTTGAGATCACTGGCTATGTCAACAAATATATACTCCCTCTGTTTCAAAAAAAAATATCCGTATTTTATTTTTAGTTTGTTTAAAAAAGAATGTATCCTTTCTTTTTTTGGCAATACTTTAACTTTAACTTTTAATGTGGCATGTTTAAGACCACAAGATTAAAGTGCGCTTTGATACATTTGACACAACATTAATTTAAAACCACAAAATTAAAAAAATTTCTTTCTTTTTTTAAATTCCGTTCCAAATCAAACTAGAACATCCTTTTTGAAATGGAGAAAATATATATATACAAACACTATGATCCAATAGGCTCTGAAACATATGAGGTCAGATAGCATGGCAAGTAGTAATAATAATGGTAAGTAGTAATCTTTTGTATAATTTAAATATTCTGAATCTTTTTCATATACTTGTCGTCAGAATCCAAATCTACAGTATTTGACTAAAACAGTACTTCTTCAACTTTGTGGAATCTACCAATTTAGTACATTAACCTTTTTTAATTTTAAGGAAATTTCACTTCACTTTTTCAGCCAAACTATAAAAGTGATTTGTATATACGATATACGTAGATTTTATTTTTATTATGATAAAAGTGTAGATTTTTGATTCAATATTTACATATTGATTAATTAAGAGAGTGTAAATAAGTTATTTTATATTTGTTCAATATTGTATTTCGACATGAATACAATTTTTAAAAATATTAAAGTTTTATGAGTGATTTGGAGTAAAACGAAATAAATGTAAAAGTAGGTATTTGAACTTTCTTGAATTTCAAATATTAAATTTGAGTCTGAAAAATTATATTATTTTTGTCTAATTTTTAATTGTCATAGTTTATTTTTTACTGTCAAACTATTAAAAACGTTGACAAATATTTCACGATATTTTTTTTTTCTAATCATATTGATGTGCAAAAATTACAATTTTTAGTATTTTTCGTATAACTTTTAAATATCTATATTTTTTTAATTAAAATATCGAATAAATATAATCTAATATTATTTTAATTATTATTCTAATTAATAATTTAAAAATATGACAAATAAAAATAAACGAAAAAACCCAACATTTTATGTTCAAATATGATTCCAAAATTAGCATGTAATAGAACTATATTACAAATCTAGGGAATAGTTGGGATGAGGGTTGGGTACTAGTTTGGATTCAATTGGCATATAACTCCACATTTTGAACCTTATATGGTAACTCACATCGAATTCGGACAAATTTAAAAGCTTTAATCAATATAAATTTATTATTTTTATTTATATGTTATTATTTTAGATTTTATATTCTTTAAGAAATTAGATATTATATCCTTATTTAGTGATCTTTTAAAGTTACTTTTCAATAAATAAATATAAATTAATTTATCTTAATTAATAAAAATAACCAATGAACACAAATCAATCATTTATTTTTTTTATATTGATCGAATTCATACTTATACTTTTCATTGATAAAATAAAAGAAATGATATTATTTATGTATTAATTTTATAAAATAACAAATATTAAGAAATATCTAATTTAATAAAAATGAAAAATAAATTAAAAACCAAAAAAGTAAATTTATGAAATTTAAAATCTGAATCGGCTTCTAATAACTTATGAGTGGGTCTCATTCTCTATGTGAGTTTGATGTGACACTGAAATGATATTGTTTTTTAGGAAATTGATCCACTTTAGTTGTTGCTACTTGCTATCTCTCTCACATGTTTATTTTTGTGTTTTTAGTTAGCATTTTAACTTGAATCATATTATAAGATTTTATTTTCAAAAGTCTAGTTGTAAAGTTTGATAAATTTTTTTAAAATATTTTAAAATTCTCAAAAATTAGCTCAAACCAACTCCTAAAAAAATTTATTTCACTTAGGAATTTCATTTTCAAGTAAAATATATGTTTAAATATAACTTAAATTTACAAAAATCACAACTTAAAAGATTGAAATTTTAGAATTTCAATTTAAAAAATTTACACCAAATGAATTTTTTTAGGTTTTTAAATTCAGAAAAGTTTTATTACTTTTCTTATGTTCACGTGTTGGGATCCAAGAAAGGATTAAAGTGAAATTTTATAAAAGCTTTTTCAACTTTTCAGTAACTTTTCTTATTCATGGGTGATAATAAAGGTTAATATCTTAGAAAGAATTTATTACTTATTAACAGAATATATTTCGTTATTATACCCCCAAATATAGAGAAAATGCTTCTTCCACTTACCTATAAAAAATACCTTCAGCAACAATTAATTATCAATTATCGCGAAATATGTATTTTTAGCGACAATGAGCACTTTTTGTATATATCTCTAAAGACTTTATCAACATTGGATTTAATAACACTTAATTAATGCCGAAAAAGACTTTAGCCCTCTTTATTAATGTGTCTATTTATTGCCGCTAAAAGTTGTTTTACATGATTAAAATTGGGTTGATAAGTATAATGTGTCTATTTGTTGCCGATCTATGAGATATATTGAGTACACGTGGTTTCGTACTCATACTATGCTTGTTGCACTCTTCTGTGGTGCAGATTGTATTTCGAATTTGAGCGCATTTCTTGGAGCTTGAGTTTGAATCTGGATTATCTTGGAATTGTGGTGAACTACTTGACTGTTCTATGGCCCACATTTCCCTCGATGCCTTTAGTTATCATTTTATTTTAGTATTTAGACAAGATATTCCTTACGTCTGAGTTCGTCATTTAGATCTGGACTTATATTATAGTTTAGGAACTCTTATACTTATGACACTAAATTTTGGGATGGTAATTTAGTTTTTTCGCATTTAATTTCTACTTGTCACTTACTTTTTTATTATTATATTGAATTGAATTGGTAAAAGTCATGGATCGAGTTACCTGTCGGTTGATAACATAGGTTCCATCAAAACTTATAAATTTGGACCGTGATCGTCTGACACATAGCAAATGATACATGAGATATATA
Source organism: Solanum lycopersicoides (assembly GCA_022817965.1). Lineage (NCBI taxonomy): Eukaryota > Viridiplantae > Streptophyta > Magnoliopsida > Solanales > Solanaceae > Solanum > Solanum lycopersicoides. Next base: position 24,160 of record JAJJBR010000629.1, on the reverse strand, counting down.
TCAGATACATAAATATAAATTGAATTCACTCTGATTAAGTTTAAAATAACTGAAGATTTATCAATAATAATATTTATACCAAATACATTATACAGAAACAAAGTTTCAATATATCTATTGGAGGTAGAGTGATATATCCAAATATTTAAAAAGAAAAAATAGAGATATGATATTGATTTTTAAAGATTTACTATGTAAATTTTCCAATGAAGTGGGCTTACTTGTCCTTATCCATGTGATATTCACTCCTGCAGACTGTTCTGGGCTTCTGGCCCACCAAGCTACTTAAATTGGCCCACCTATTAACAAAAGGTCCCTTCCCTTTGTTCCACTGAAAAGATATAGAACAAGAAAGAAAAGTTCACATAGATATGCTATATTAAATAAAGTTATTTACTGATCACTTATAATATATTTGTAATATAGTTTTAATAACTTTTACAAAAATAATTTATAAAAAATAGGGAAAAAGATTTAAAATATATTTAAATTTTAACTGAAATTATTGTCATACCAAATTTTGGAGAGAACTTTTATTTTTTGCACTATGTATTTTAAAGGTATATATGTTCACGTGGACATAAAAAGTATTGCGTAATTATTAATAGTAATGTGTCCACGTGGACATATATATACCTTTAAATTACACTAATAAATAGTTCAGGGGTAAAAGGTTATCCATAAAGTTTGATATTGTAACAACAATTTCTGTCAAAGTTAAAATATTTTTCAGACTATTTCATCTAAAAAATACATTGCTATAAGTTTTATCCATGAATAATATATATATATATATATATTATTCATGGATAAAACTTATAGCAATGTATTTACAATAAACTGTAACTATTTTCAGGGGCGGCTCAATCGTATTAGTGGCCTAAAACAAAAATTAAACAGGGCCCTAAACTTAAATTGTTAATAACTTTTATATAATTCTAATAATCCCTTCATTTTCATGAAATGTTTATTTTTTCTACAAATAGTATTCAATATTTGTTAAAAAATACTAACTTATAACATATTGTTATTAAAATTGAGGCCCCTTAAATTTGAGACTTAAGGCACGTGTCTTTTTTTTAACACTGTCGAGCCACCCCTGACTATTTTTCACTTCTTTGATTGAACTTTGTGGAAGAAAAAATACACGTCCCCAAAAATTCAATATGAGAAAATCAGAAAGGTTATTACTTGGTGTGATTTTACGAAGCGTCTAAGCACAATTCGCTCTTGTTGGTCAATCAAGAGGGAAGCATGTCTGCATATGAAAGGTGTATGGTAGATGAATAACACATTTATCACATACTTTAATATATTTATTATGTATTGTGTTAATTTTTTTATTAAATAAAGATAATATATTTTAAAACATTTATATTGCATGCACAATTACTTTTAGAACATATTAGATTTATCATAATATTGTTATAGATAGTAAAAAATAAAAAATATTACTAAAATTAATAATTATTTATTAAAAAATATACATCCAAGTAATTTTTCCTGGGATTAGGAAAAATACCAGTAATGAATATTTCTAATTTGAGAGAATATAATTATGAAATTCAAGCATGTTTTTTCCCAAATTCACATTTGAACAACAATAATATATATATATATATATATATATATATATTTATTAATTTAACGTATTTAAAAATAAAAATAAATATATCAAATCGAACCGATTGATACATTTCTAACTGCAATTAATTATCCACAAGTACACTGATTCAAACAGCACGCGCAAGCTACTATAATTGTCAATATGTCAATCAAAATATGTACCTTGTTACCCTACATTATAATATATGTAAACCTATAATTATTTTATTTAATGTATACAAATAAATTCCATATAGAAAAAAGTGAACCAAAAATTTGAGGGTCCAATGTTATCTCAAAAGGGCACAAAATTTATCTATATTCTGCACTACTCAATGATATAAAAAAGTACTCTGCAATGGCACATGCCAATATTTAATTATACATAAGTCTATGTTCATATATATTAAATGTTTATATATAAGAAAAAAATTATTGAAATAATTGGTTTTAATACTTGTCTTTGTATGGACATTATCTACTCTGAAAAATTGTTTGCTACCCACCAACATAAAGGAAATAAAGAGAAAATGACAGTTTCTTTTGCTTCGTCCAAGTTCCTACCTATCGATTAAAAATTGCCTCCTAAGACGGATGCCAAATCAGTTAGCCCTAAGTTATAAAAATGTGCATTTTATTTTACTTTTTTAAAAAAAAATTATTTAATTATGTATAAGTTAAATCAAGAATAAAGATTACGAGATAGTATAGAGATACAATAAATCAATGTTCACAGCCCCTCATTGATTTGATTCTCTTAACCTATACATAAATTTGAATTGGAAATAAAACCTAGTAATTCAAACTATAACGCTCAATTACTTCTATGGCGTTTTTCATTTTTTAAATATATGTTTGGTTAGTAAAAAGTTATTTTTTTAAAAAAAATATTTAAAAACTTTTCTAATAGAACTAAGATAAACAAGCTATACAAGTGACACATCATATTAATTGTCTTTCTCCTTAAACTCCAACACATAACACCTCCACCTTTATAGCCCACACCGACATTTTAAGAGGCCGTTTGATAGCTATTTGAAGATGAGTTATGCAAAAATAAAGTCTCGCCTCATGTTTGGTAACTAACTGGCAATTAAATTACTTATATATAAAATTAACATGATATATAATTATGATATATAATTTACAATTTTAAAATTCAAATAACTAACAAATGTATAACTAAGAGTTAATTCATAAATTTCTCATACCAAACACATAAGAGGAATAACTACTATTGTAAAGCTATTTTTTCAAACTTTGGGCTTTATTATAAACATCTACTATCGTAAAGCCCATTTGGCTTAGGCCTTACCTAATTTTTAACAGGTTTGGAGTGACTTTGGCTTGTGACTTATTTCTGGATTATGTCTTTTGATATATTTTTGTGATAATTGTACAGAAAAGTAAACTAATAATCTAAAATAAATAGAGTAGCGACTGTTTGATTTAATTGTGTCCCATAGTAAACGTTTGTCAGTCGCCTCTCTCCCTAAACTCTCGCTCGCCATTCTCTCATTCTCGCTCGACACTCTCCCTCTGCTCACCTCTCTCGCTTTATAGAACAAAAGTGTATAAATTGCGTTTCTGTTTTGTATAAAACGAGAGAAAATTATATATATACATGCAAAAACATATATCTTTGTGCAATACACTTAATTATACAATATACAAACATATTACTTCGAATCAATTGTATACAAATGCAAATTTTATACAAATATTGCAGCGAAATAGACCAGCGAATTATACAATTGCAGCGAAATATAATTTTCTCTCGCTTTATACAACAGAAAATGTATAAATTGTGTTTCTGTTTGGTATAAAGCGAGAGAAAATTGTATATACACATGTAAAAACATATATTTTCTTCCTATACACTTATAATTATACAATATACAAACATTTCACTTTGATTCAATTATATACAAATGCAATTTTTATACGGATATTGCAGCGAAATTGGCCAGCTAATTATACAATTGTGAATTATACAATTGCAGCGAAATAGGCTTGCGAATTATACAATTGCAGCGAAATAGGCCAGCGAATCATACAATTGTATATGTATAGCGAATTATACATTTATATGTTTGCTATGGAGCGCAATTATGCAAACTTTGCTATAGCATACAAATATGATTTTTTTGTTTGCTATATGAGAAAGTTGCTCTATATTTTTTGTTATTTTGACTTAAAAGTAAATATTGATAATTATTTTTTAATTTTGTTCAAACACTTTAATACTGTTTTAAAATTATTTTGATTTAAAAACAACTAAAATAAACCAATCTAAATGGATATCAAGTGTTGTGTAATAGAGAGAAGTGAATTTTAACCATAAAATAAAATAAAATAAAGTGAAGCGATGAAAACACCTCTATACTTGACGCGAATTTTTGCTTCCTTCCCTAAACAACGTTTGTTACTTAAAAAACCTTAGGCTTGACTAAATGAGCTTTAAAACGCCCCCCTCGTCAAGTGACATGTCAAGTGGTCTCAACCTTATTTGTGTGCTTGAAGTGCTTATAAAAATGGTGACATAAGCAGTCAAAGGTAAAAAAGAATCCTCAGAATAACAAATAACTACATCAATATTTTTCAGGGTCGGTATGTGACTCAAACAATTACTAATGATATGCATAAACCTCAATTTCAGATTAGCTTGATTCAACTCTTCTTAGAGACTTTTTTGTTATTGAGATATCTGAATTATCAGCATAATTCCAAATTGGCTAAGTTCAGCTCTTCTCAGTCAAAAATATGATTGATATAGAAAGATATAAATATATAAGCCTTAACTTCAGTAGCTAAATTTTGCTCTTTCGAAATAAAAAGATAGTTATAATAATAAGATTTGACTATATAAGTCTTAACTCTATAATAGCTAAGTTCGGCTCTTCCCAAACAAAACGATGGATATAATAATGAGATTTGACTATATAAGCCTCAACTCTAGAATAGCTAAGTTTGAGTGTTTCAAGACAAAAAAATGGTTATAATAATGAGATTTTATTATATAAGCCTCAATAACTTTAGAATAGCTAAGTTCGACTCTTTTCAAAGAAAAACATTGTTATAAAGAAATTTGACTGTATAGCCCTTAATTTCCTATTAACTAAGTTCAAATCTTCTTAGACGAAACATAATACTTTATAGCATCCAAAAAGTGCAAATATAATTTGCAAGAAGGAAAAAAAAGAGGGCAAAATTAAGATCCTAAGTTCTATTATGGATTTTTATATATTCATCCATATTTTTGATTATTTTTTATCCTTGTACTTAGTGTAGTAATTATTTTCCCCTTACTACACATTAGTTTCCAGAAGGAAAATGATGTCACTAATTGACACTTTAGGGAATACACCCTAGATCTCCAAGATTTCTATATAACCATTGTTTCAAAATAGGCCTTTATACTATAGTCATCCTCCTAGTCCCGGCGTCGAACTATCAAAAGCTAAGAGCGCTTATTCCACTTCTAATTCGTTAGGGATGAGATTTCTAAAACCTTTGATGTTCTGTTTCTAAGTCTCAGGACATCCCCTACACTATTGTCATCGACTTATCGTAGTAGAGTTTAACTATCAAGTTCAGAATGGATTGCTATAGTTCCTCTATACCTAAGACACCAGAGTATTGAATCTGAAATGAAATAATGGCTTAGCAAAGATGTATTCCCCATATATAAGATAAATACTTTGGATCAATGAGGTATCAAATTACTATTTTGTACTTGATAAAAAAAGAATTGAAGAAATCCTGAAACCAAATCATGTTCTATAAACAAATTTAGACAAACTCAGGGGCGGGTGTTCGGGGGTTCAGACACATGAAGAATAAAATTACATATGCCTTAATGGGGAGGTGCGAGAAGCTAAAAGTGAGAGGTGAGAGGTAAAGGAAGGCCAAAGAAAAATTGAGAAGAGAATTAGGTAATACATGCTTCCCTTAAAGTTCTAGTCACCTTATATACCCAAATTTTTTTATTATTAATGAGACACAAGTAATATGTTGTAGACAAAACTTGTATAACCCTCCATTTATTTTTTGACAAATGGATAGCTGGTCCCATTTTAAAAAAAATGGCCCAAACTTCTTTTCACTTTCTTCCTGTGACGTTTTCCCCTCCTTCTCTCTTACTTTTTATTTTTTTATTTGATTTCTCTTTCAACCATTGTTTCAAATTTGCATTTTCATATTTTAATAATTTTATTCATGATAAGTAAGAAAAATATTCATAACACCTATATAAATACGTAATCACTCTTTTAATTTATATGATGTTTTTTATTCCTGAAATTGAAGTTAGGTGAAATTTAATAAATATTTTATTCATCTACTCTTTTTACATGTTTCTTAGAAAATGATAAATAAAATGATAATTTTATTAATTTATTCTTAAAAGACTTCTTTCGACTTTACAAATTTTTATTTATACTTTTTATAAAAAAATAATTGTTAGAATTAAAGAAATTATTTATATCTTGATTTTATATACGAAAAATTAAATACAAACAACTATCTATTAAAATATGAATAAATAACATAGAATAGAAAAAAAGTTAATATAGTAAAATAAAAACTTATACAACACAAAAAATTAAATCAAAATTCACTACATAAAAAAGAAAAAACCAAAACTCATTAGATTAGTTAAAGACATTTTAAATGAAAACAAAAAATATATTGAAATAAGTGTAAAATAAAAAATAATTAAAGAAAATCATAAACTAATTAGATTAGTTAAGAAAAAAACATTTTAAAAATAGATATAATACATATATTGGACCCTAAACTTGAATTCAAATTCTAACATTGACCTCCACACAAACATGCACTTTAACTATCCAACTTTTAAATAAATAAACACATGAGTCCTACATGGCAAAATACACGTAGGACAACACGTAGGACAAAAAATGACATGTAGGATAACATGTTGGACATGTATGTCTATTTGTTCAACTTTATACAAGTTTAAGTGTCTACTTGTGCACACACAAAGTTGAAGGGCATAAATGTGATTCGAAGCCAAGTTAAAGGGCATATTTATGTATTATGCCTTAAAAATAAAACAAAAAATATATTGAAACAATTGCAAAACTAAAAACAAACATAAACTAATTAGATTAGTTAAGAAAAAATGCGTTAAAAATAAAAACAAAAAATATGTTGAAATAAGTGTAAAACAAAAAAAACACATAAACTAATTAGATTTGTTAAAAAGAAATATTTTTAAAAAATAAAAATAAAAGGGATAATACTCAAATACCCCCCCCCCCCCACACCAGCCTATACCCAAAATTCCTGAGACACACCTAACCTTTGATAAGGTCCTATTACCCCCTACCCCCCCCCATTTTTTTTTACTTAATTGTTTACCATTTTTATACCTATGTGGCAATAATAATCAGAAATGTTGAAAGCTTTATTGAACACGCGCTGGGCCCCATTATTTCTAACTTTCTAAAAAGTGAGCTATCAGCTCAAAATTGACTTTACACTTACCAAAAATCCAAAAAGCCGTCCCTTTACATTTTCAATGTTCACTTTACCAAAAAGAGGAGAAAGAAACGTTTTTCAAAGTTCACTTTACCAAAAATAAGAGAAAGAAACAGGAAAAGGTTAGATTGAATTCAGAAATTTGATTTCAAACTCATACTTGATTTTCGATGTTGAATTTTGAATCTTAGTCTTCGTTTCAGTCGTGCATGTGTGGGTCGATTTCAATCGTACATCTGTGGGTCGATTTCATTCTTCTAAGTCAGCAAGAATCGTGATTGAGTTGAGTTCAAAGGTTAGTTTTTTCTTGATTTATTTTATTTTTTGTTATTGTTATGCTTAGATTTCGTAGGGATTATGATATGTTATTAAATATTAATTTCGTTTTTGAGTGAAATGTAACTTCATGCTTATTTTTAGGGTTTATGTTATGGTACTGTTAGATATAAAATTTCGTATATAACTTGTTATTCATATATTCATATTGTCACATTTGTTGTTATGGGGTATGTAACTTGTTATTTATACATTTATATGTAATGTGTTTTGAGTGTGGGTTGGTTGGGTGGTATTATATTTGTGTGAGTTATGTTCTCCTTTTAAACATGCAAGAAGACAAAGACGAGTTGGATGTTGTGTTGCGTTGTGTATGTGTGGGTGTGGGGTTAAAGTTAAATAACATTATCCTAAGAAGAAAAATATATGTTGGTTTGTTGTGTTGTGTCAGTGGGGGGTTACATACCTAATTCTAAGAAGACAAAGATATATAGAGTATTCTGTTATTTCTGTGGGGTATTGTGTTCTGTATGTGTGGGGTTATATTTGCTTCAACTTGAATTGTTTTTATATTTCTTTGGGTGTGTGTGTGTTTCTTTAGTCAATTATTGTATTCTATTAGTAACTTGTACTTAATTATTGTTAATGTTTATGCATATAGGTATGAGTGGGTTTACATTCATTACCTTAAAGTTGTATCATGGTGAGGCCTTATTGTATGAAGGTGATAAAGCAAGATATGTGGGTGGGTTAGTGAGTGAATATTATGATATTGATGTGGATACAATATCATATTTTGAGTTTAAAGACTACATTAAAGAACTAAGGTATAGCCCAAATTGCAAATTTAGTACCCGGCCACCTAACAGTTGCATCTTAGGAGATATTGACAATGATGATATTCTCTTAGCAATGTGTAATTGTTTGCAAAGTGGGGCTGTTTTGGAAGTATATGTCCACATGCCTGGAGAGGAATCTGGTGCAACTTTTAATAAAATTGGGACCACTGAGGCTAGTGGATAAAATGAAGTAGGTGAGACTACTTTTAATGGGGTAGATGTAACTCTAAATACTACCTAAAATATTCCTACTACTTCAAACCCAACAGCTCCAAATAGTGATCCATCAAATTATGAAGATAGTGAATACTCTGTAAAAGGATCTGATGAGTCAACTGAAGAGAATGATGATTCTGAAGATAGTGAACTACTTGAAGATGATCAATATGGAAGTGATGTTCATGAGGAGTTGATTCAACTGAGGGCTGAGAAAAGATCCTTTTTGAGGAGGAAAAAAAAAGGAAGAGAATTCCTGCAAATACTAAAGAAGTACCATGTGGTAAAGCTGGAGCAGATCTTGGGTTTGATGAGACTGCTATCAATACATGTACTTTAGAATGAAGGTTAGAATAGATGAACCATATTATGCAAGTTCTGATGCTTGTAGCTTTAAAACTGACACAGATGATAGTTGTCTAGAGAAAGGCAAAAAAATGAAGTTGAAACTGCCTAACAAAAAAAGAAAAAAATATACCACAGAGAGAGTCAGATTTGATCCCAACATTAAGAAGATTGTGTGGAAATTGGATATGATTTTTGAAAGTGTAAAAGAATTTAGATTGACAGTCACTAAATATGCAATTCAAAGAGGGGTTCAGATTGAAAAGTGTGTGAATGAGCCAACTAGAGTAAGGGTGAGATGTTGCAAGGTAAATTACAAATGATTGTTATATGCAAGTTTTTACAAGAAGACTAATAACTTTGTTATTAAGACTTACATGTCATTCCATTCATGTCAAAAGGCTACTAAGAATTATTTGTGCAACTCTAAATTCATTGCTAGTGCTTTTAAAAAGAAAGTGATTGAACAACCAAATATCAGAGTGTTCAAGTTTCAAGAGTTAATCAGAAAAAAGTATAATGTGCATGTTGGTAAGACCACAACTAGAAGCGCAAGAGCAAAAATTCTGAATGAAATTATGGGTGATCATGTGAATTTGGGAGAATTCTTGATTATAAGGATGAGTTGCTGAGGTCTAATCCTGGGAGTACTTGTGAGGTGAAGCTAATGAATATGATAGGCCAGTATTTGAGGCATTTTACATCTATTTTGCTGCACTCAAGATGGAATTCATGTCAGCTAGAAAATGCATTGGTCTGGATGATTGTTTCTTGAAGGGAGTATGCAAGGGTCAATTACTTATTGAAGTGGTCAAAGATGACAATAATCAAATGTTTCCACTTGCTTGGGCTGTAGTTGAAAATGAGAACATAATCAGTTGGAGTTGGTTTATTTCTCTGTTGAAAGAAGACTTGAGATTAGGAGATGGAACAAGTTTCACCATTATGTCAGACATGTAAAAGGTAAACTTGTTTTTAATTATCTGTTGGTTTATCATTTTTTCAACTTAATTATCTAATGTTTGTTGTAACTTGTAGGGACTGGATATAGCTATTAAGGAGTTGTTGCCATCTTGTGAGAAAAGAAGGTGTGCTTGGCATATACTAGCAAATTGGTCAAAGAACTAGAGAGGGCTGTAAAGGATGAATCAGTTCTGGAAGTGTGCTAAAAGTACTTTAGAAGCTGAATTCAGAGAAAATCTGCACGAGTTGTCTAAATTAGGTACTGGAGGTACATGTATAGTGGATGACCTAATTTACTATGATAAAAAATATCGGTGCAAGGTGTATTTTAATTGTGAAGTCAAGTCCGATGCAATAGATAATAATATGTGTGAGAGCTTTAATGCTTGGATTTTGTCTGCAAGGCATAAAACCATTATTAGTATGCTTGAAGAGATAAGGATTAAGGTCATGACTAGGTTAGCTAGGTTAAGTGAATTTCCAAACTCTTGGATAACCAATTTCTCTCCAATGGCAATGAAAGTATTTGAACAAAATATTGATAAATCAATGGCATGTAACATTGAGTTTAATGGAGTAACTGACTATGAGATTTTGGATGGATACAAACAACACACTGTCTGTTTGAGAAAAAGGGAGTGTAGTTGTAGATCTTGGATGTTGAAGGAAATACCATGTGCACATGCCTTAGCTGCAATGTTGCATAAACAATATGACCCACATGATTTTATTCATCCATGCTACTCTAAAGAAAGGTAGTTGATGACTTACTCACATTTCATACAACCTATGAATAACATGCCAATGTGGCCAGAATAAAAAAATTCACTTGTTAATCCACCAGTGATAAAACAAATGTCAGGCAGACCTAGAAAGTTGAGAACGAAAGAAGTTGGTGAAACTAAGGTGTTTGATAAACTGTCTAAAACTGGACTAACTATGACATGTAGTCTTTGCCATGTTAAAGGTCACAATAAAAGAAATTGTCATTTATGAAGGAGTGATAGAGTTGGTTCTACTGCTGGGGAACATAGAGCTACCCCTACTTCAATGTTGAAGAACCATCAAGTTCAAGAAAGAAAAGGGGAATACCAAAGGTACATTACTATTTTGTCACTTTCGTTTAAAGTTTAAACAACTTACTAATATAATATATGTTATTTTGCTAATTATAAATCAACAAATATTGAGAGTGAACCTGTTGCAAAAAGGGGGAGGGGCAGACCTACAAACACAAGTGCATGTGCAAGTGCAAATGCAACTGCATCAAGGGCTTCACCTACAACTACGGCATCTCCAACAACTTCAAGAACAACAAGAGCTACAACAAGTGCAAGTGCATCAAGGGCTTCACCTAGAACCACTGCACCTCCTACAACTTCAATTACACCAAGACATGAAGCAAGTGCAAGTGTAAATGGTGTTGGAGTATCATCAAGATCCAGGAGTGGTACAGGAAGGGGTAGAGGATTGGAAAGTGCAGGAAGAGGTAGTAATCATCTACTTGAAAGTTGGTTTACATGTTCTCAAGGTAGTACAACACAGGGTGTAGACCAGAACACAAATGTTGCACCAAAGAAAAATGCTACTGCAAGGAAAGAACAGGGTGTTGAAAACACAACTCAATTTAAAAGGCCAAGAGTAACTGGAATGGGTGTGTTTCAAGCTGAAAATGATTTCAAAACTTTCAATGTAAGTATTGTGATGCATTCATATTGTTTGTTTTCTAATAACTTACACATTCGTAATCTAATAACCTTAGTTCTCTAAAATTTTTGTAGCCTGGACTGCCAAGTAGCAGAATATTATCCAGACCAAAGAAAGTTTTGAGATCAAGTATTGTAACAAGGGATATTGGTTTCAACAACAAGTGGATTAAAGTAGAAAGGAAATCAGGCCATCACAACTAGAAGGATTCAACAGATTAGAGATCAATAAAGGCTTTCAAACCCAAATGCTTCCTCCTCTTCACAGCCTCGAGACCCACGAAAACTATAATGTTGATATCAATTGTGTTTTCTTAGTACTATTTTGGTGGCCACTATAAGTACTATTTTGTTTCATGTTTGAAGGAAAAACAAGTATTTCCTATTTTTTGTTATATGTATGTATGAAAGAGTACTGAAAGTATGGGTACTTCTGCAATGTGGAAACTTTGTTTTGAATTTTGCGTTTAAGTTCACTTTTAAAATCAACTTTGTACTGAAATTTGCTCTTAAGCAATGAAATTCTGGGCATGTATGCGTTGTGACTTGTATATTTTTAGGCACTTTTAGACTTTGTACTGAAAATTTGCTCTTAAGGAATGAAATTCTGGGCACGTATGCGTTGTGACTTGTATAATTCTGGGCACGTATGCATTGCGACTTGTATAATTCTGGGCACTTTTAGACTTGTATTTTGGACACTTTTAGAATCAACTTTGTACTGAAAATTTGCTCTTAAGAATGAGTAATACCTCTTGCTTTACTTCATTTTGCAACTTCTAACACAAACAAATCAACACGGCAAATAGAGAATTAAGACAGTTTCAAACACAAACAAATTCAATTTTTTATTACGATAGAGCAAATAAAGGTTTCACTACCACACAAAATTATGGCAATTTCATATGATCCTTAAGCCTACCAACTTGGGTTAGAAAACTAACAAATATAACAACAAAAACAAATCATCAAACAACAACGAAATTTTTCAAAACGACAGCCTTTATTTGTTTTCTTTATTTTCACCCCTTTCATCTTCTTCTCTTTCAGTTCACCCATTTCTTTTACATTGTCACCCTTCTCCTTTGAATTGATGTTGATATTTTCAATGTTGGAATTATCAAACTGTTCCAATTGCATCTTCACACGCTCATAATTTTTTTCTAACTCCTCAATCCTATTCACCAATTTCAGAAGAATAAAACGAGATCTTTCATCGACTCTCTCCTTGTCTCTCCATCTAAAGAAATTACAATTTATGACCTCATAGTGAGGACAAGACCAAAATCGTCTTTCGGGATTGCGATCTGATCAAGACGTCTGCATTTGCAATAAGATTCCATGCTTGCATCGCACTTCCGCATTAATCATTGAATCATTTTCATCCATACACAACTTATTCAACTCGGATTTTATCATATCCTAACATTTATACATAAACATTGTGAAAAGATTCAGAATTAATAATCGACATAAAAAGGTGTAAAAAATATATTAAAATTTACTTTACCTTTTCAAATCAAGGAGCAATTTAACTTGATGATAATGGAGTTTTTTCAAAGATGAAGAACACTGATAATGGAGTTTTTTTTTCAAAGATGAAGAACACTGATAGAGAGAGAAGAAGACAATTGCATTCTTTTTGATAAGCGTTAATATTTATTTTTGGGTTTTTTTTCAAATTATTTTTACACGTGACCAACTTTTATTGGTCATTGTTATCCAAAAACTTCACTCACGCGCCTTACATGGGTGAATTCACGTATATTGCCACGTAGGTATAAAAGTGGTAAACAATTAAGTAAAAAAAAAGTTAGGGGTGTGTGTGTGTAATCGGACCTTATCAAAGATTAGGTGTGTCTCAGGGATTTTGGGTATAGGATTGGGGGGGGGGGTTATTTGAGTATTATCCCAAAATAAAAACATATTGAAATAAGTGAAAAAATTTGCAAAAAGGACTTAATAGATGTCACTTGGCACTTGGCAGATGGGTCCCATCCCATTTATTAATTAAATAATGCCTCATACAAGTATGATTTGGCATGCCTCATACAAAATAAAATTTTTTGGAATCATGTTAGTTATGTTGTTAGAGCCCGTTTGGATAGCTTAAAAAAATAGCTTTTAAAAAGTACTTTTGAAAGTGCTGGAACTTATTTTTAAAATAAGTAGTTATGTGTTTGGATAAAAGTGCTGAAGTTAAAAAAAAAGTCGTTGATATAATATATAATAATTATAATATATAATAATAATAATATATAATAATAATAAATAATAATAAAATAAATAATAATATATAATCTATAATAATAATAATATATAAAGAATAATAAAATAAATAAATAATAATAATAATAAATAAAATATTAACAATAATATATAATAATAATAATGATAAAAAATAATAATAAAATAATAAAAATAATTAAATATAAATAATAATAATATAACAATATGAAAATAATAATAATAATAATAATAATAATAAATAATAAAATAAATAATGATAATAATAAATATATAAAATATAAATAATAATAATAATAAATAATAATAATAATATATAATAATAATAACAAATAATAATAATAATAATAAAATATGATAATAATAATAATAATAATAATAATATATAATAATATAATATATAATAATAATAATAAAGAATAATAAAATAAATAATAATAATAATTTATTATTAATAATAATAATAATATATAATAATAATAATAATATATAATAATAATAATAAAGATTAATAATAATAAAATAATTAAATATTAATAATACTAATACTAATACTATGCTAGAGGAGACTTGGAATCTGTTAAAGCTATTCAAAGGTTTTTTTCTCAATTTTCACAAGCTTCAGGATTACAAGCAAATCTAAGTAAGAGCTCAATATATTGTGGAGGGGTTCAACAGGAAGTGAAACTTCAGATTGTGCAGCAGCTAGGATACAACATGGAGGAGCTCCCTTTCAAGTATTTGGGGGTTCCTCTATCAACCAAGAAGATGACAGTAATGCAATGGCACCCTCTCATAGAGAAAATAATGGCAAGAATAAACTCATGGACAGCAAGGAAATTATCTTATGCAGGTAGAACTCAACTGGTACAGACAGTACTATTTGGTGTGCAGGCTTACTAGGCTCAACTATTTGTATTTCCAGCTAAGATAATCAAATTAATTGAAAGTATGTGTAGAAGCTATCTATGGTCTGGAGAAGGGAAGGTTACTAGGAAAGCTCTAATAGCATGGGATAAAGTATGCATGCCTAAAAAAGAAGGTGGAATGGGGTTGATAAACATGCAAATATGGAATAGAGCAGCAATAGCAAAGCTGTGTTGGGATTTAGCAAACAAGGAAGACAAGCTATGGATCAAATGGATACATACATATTACTTAAAGGGGCAGGAGGATTGGCAGAAAAGAGAACATGCAAGCTGGATGATCAAAAAAATAATGCAAGCTAAACAACTAGTGAATCAAGTTCAAATGAAAGAAGGGAAAGGGATGGTAAAACAGTATTATGATTATCTGAGAGGAGAACAAATTAAGATGGATTGGAAGTTCTTAATGTATAGGAATGCAGCAAGGCCAAAAGCCATCTTCACAATGTGGATTCTGATGAACAGAAGGCTAGCAACAGTGGATAGACTTGCAAAATGGGGAGTGGTTTATGAGACAACATGTGTGCTGTGTAACAATGAGGATGAAAGTATGGACCATTTGTTCTTGCAGTGTCAATATGCAGGGGGAATATGGGATAGAGTATTAACATGGGCTGGGATTAAAAAAAACAGGCCACAGAATTGGACACAGTTTAAGCAATGGTGTATACAACAAGGTAAAGGGAAGACTACACAAGCTCAACTATTCAAGATGGTCCTAGCTGAAGGTGTCTATGCTATGTGGAATGAAAGAAACAAGCGAATCTTTGAAGACAAGAAGTGCTTGATAGATGAGGTAGTTAAGAAGATAGCCTATGTAATTATTGTAAGATCTCCTATTACTATTAACAAGTTAATTAGTCATAGGAAGATATGAAGTATAGGTAGAAGGTTAGGTGTTAAAATGTGGTGTTTCTTAGTTTAAGCATGCTGTGATAGATGCTTGTTTTGTAATGTTGGTTCGGTAATTAATGAATTTGGTTACCAAAAAAAATAAAATACTAATACTAATACTACTACTAATACTAATACTAATAATAAATAATAATAATAACAAAAATAAAAATAAAAATAAAAATAAAAGAAATAAGGGCAAAAAGGTAAAATATTTGATCAATTTAAAAGAACTTTTAAGCTAAAAAAAAAGCACCCCTTTCCCAGTTTTTAACTTTTGGCTTAAAATAAGTTATTTTTAACTTAAAATAAGTTATTTTGAGAATTGCCAAACACTTAAATAAGTCAAAAACAACTTTTAAATCAATTTGACCAGCTTTTAAGCTAATCCAAACATGCTCTTAGTTTTGACTTTTTTTTTGTGATGGTCATATATATTCTTTTTGAGGTGCGATAGTAAAAGATTTATACATTAAAAGAAGATAACATATTTTTTAAATAAATGTAGTGTTGAACCACTTTATCAAAGCTCGACTAATTATACACGATCACATAATTTTGTTCATTAAGTCTATAACAAATGAAAAGAAATTATCTAGTGTGTCACTTTTGAGATCTTAAGGTCATACTTCATGATTCTCTATTCTGTTCATTGACCATTAAATCTTTTTCTTCCATTATATACTAATTTTTGCTTAGTTTGCGTGTATATGGATACCAAGAAATTGTGAGTCTTTCCACAGAAATTTCTTCAAAGTAATTTTAAATCTACCTTGTTCCCTTTTAACATCTTCACTTATTACACATAATTACATGATTGAACTTTAGGAAATAAGTTCAAATGCTTTCGAAGGTAAACTATGATACTCTGAACAATTACCAAGAAGAATGAGATATCTATTACAATACAACCTCTTCTTCGAAAACAGATTGACAATTTAAAGTTTATATATTTGAGATTCAATTTTTTAAAATTTTAAATTACTAATTTATACATATTTAATAATTTATCACTATAAATTCAAAATATAAATCAAATTTACTAAATTCGATTAAATTCGTAACCAAAAACACTTGGAGGCCAAAAGCATATACCTTACCCATAATAATGTATATTGTTATTAAATATACCTAATATAAATGGATTGCTACTTCAATTTTGATAGCTATTTTCCCAAGTTACTAGTATGAATCAATTATTTTATTTTATTTTTATATTTCGCTTATTATTTTTATTTCATATATTTAATTTTATATCAAAAAATAAGTTGACATATAAAATAAAAATAAATTTTTAATAAATATATTAATATTATTATATTTACGAAACAATACTTTTTTTATTCTAAATTTAGTCTGTTCTTAAAAATATATATTTTTATATTAAAAAGTATCACAGATATAAGTTATAACTCTCGATACGAAAACACACTAAACTTATTGATTATCATAAGTTGTGTTTCTTTTCCTTTCTCAAAAAATGTCTTAACTAAAACTAGGTAAAAATACTATATTTTTAGATCATAACTTTTTTAAAAAAAATCTTATAATTTATTTGAAAATTAAAATAAAAGGTGTCATTTAAATAAAAATTGGGACATTAGTAGTATTATGTTTTGTAACAAAAAGGGGAAAAAAGGTGTTGTTACCCTAAAGTCACAATTCATTGCCGGATTGACAGTCACAGTTCATTCAGTCGCCGGAGAGCAGTTGAAATGGTGGTTAGATTAAGGTTATCGAGGTTTGGATGCAAAAACAAACCTTTTTACAGAGTAATGGCGGCCGATAGCAGATCTCCAAGAGATGGCAAACACTTGGAAGTACTTGGTTATTACAATCCTTTACCAGGTAACAAACACAATTTTTCCCTATTTTTATTAATTGATTGTGCTGTTTATCATTAAAAATTGATTTATTACTCATTTCACCTTAACCCCATGTGAAAATATTTCATCTTTTAGCTTTATTTGTACTGTTGTTGAGAGAAACCTCAGTTTTTGAATCTTGAATTCAAATATTTTGTTGTTTTGTTGAGGTGCTGATGTATAAGTTTGTACAATTTTACAGGGCAAGATGGTGGTAAACGGATGGGTCTTAATTTTGATAGGTTGAAGTAAGTAAAGTTCCAAACTTGTTTTTGTTGTGATTGATTCCCAATTTCATGTGTTCCATTTGTAATTTGGAGATTCTTGAATTGCATTTTTCTCTCTTGTTAAAGTTGACATGACTGACAACAAGGTAAAGGGTGAACCCTTTTAGAGTTTAGGTCATGTATTGTGCTTTTGTTGTTGTTGTTGTTGTCTGACAAAGAATATTGTAACACTACTCAAAGGTAATAATTTAGTTGCAGGCTGTGGAAGCTCAACATTGGTATAGCTTTTCTGTTTAGGCAAAGCTTATTTGATCCGGAAAATCATTGAAATTCTTGTATGGCTATGAATTGGAATGGTTAAGACTAGTTTATAGCTGTAGGATCAAGAATAACATTGTAGTTGTGTAAATCAGATTTTGCTAATTTGTCATTTTAAATTTTGTGTATCTCGTTGGTAGTCTTCGAAAAGAATATATTGCCAGATATGTATAAGCTATTTGAATTGAGTTATCGAGGAAGTTGTATGGAATAGGTGCAACTGGAGCTAAGGAGGTTATGGACCAATGTTAATTATGTTGTCGAAAAGGCAAAGATGATAATGCAATTAAGATTCATTGAACATATTTAGTTTTAGAGACCAGTATCATTATACCACAGTAGCCCCCCTCCTTTTTTTTTGTGTGTGGGTGGGCGGGGGTTGTTATTTTGGGGGTTATGTATTTCTTTGGGTTTTGTATGTGTGAGAAATATAGGAAAATAATATTATTGAATTGTTGTTGTGTCTATATTATTACATTGAGACCCTATTTATAGACAATAGAATACATTCCTTTATCAAATAGGACACTATTTAGTATTTATATTCCTATTCTAATTGAATTGTATAAACATATTCCTATTCTAATAGGATTGCATAAACCTATTCCTATTTTATAGGATTGTATAAACCTATTCCTATTTTATAGGATTGTATAAACCTATTCCTATTTTATAGGATTGTATAAACCTATTCCTATTTCAATAGGATTATATAAACCTATTCCTATTTCAATAGGATTATATAAACCTATTCCTATTCTAACACTCCCCCCTCAAGCTAGTGCATACAATTCATGTACCTAGCTTGTTACAAATCACGAGGACCGATGAGGGGCTTGGTGAGATATCCGCAAGTTGATCAGTCGATTTCACAAATTGACAGTCAATCTCAATGTGCTTGTCTTCTCATTAATACTGGATTTGATGCATAATGTCAATAAACACAGAGATAAAATTTCAGTGTTGAACTTCCCAAACTAAACTGCATCAAACCATAGAGTGACTCACATAATCGACATACAAGGCTACTAAACTCCCCCTGAGCAACAAAGTGTTCAAAACCTAGTATACAATATATGGATCATGTTGGAATCAATAGATGAGTTGATATTAAACAAGTGACCCAAAAATTGGTTGGAACATGCTCATATGCCGGAATATTAGATTTGATGGCTAAAAGTAGTCACAATCTAAGGAATAAAATTATATAGGTAGGGTCGGAATGATGTCACGACCCAACTAGAAAATAGAAATTATATAGGATAGTTGGAACGACCCCATTGACAAAAAAAGAGAAATAATATGGGTAGGGTCGGAATGATGGCACGACCCTAATGAAAAAGAGAAATTATATAGGTAGGATTGGAATGATGGCAAAACCCTACGCAAATCAGATTTGAGGAGTCACCGGAAAAGACGAATGGAACTATGCAAATAAAATCTAAGTTACTGAAAAGACACATGATGTTATGCAACTCAGATATGAGAAAATAGTTCGGAAAAAAAAAAAAATCCACGGTACTACAAAATTAAATATGAAAAAGTAATCACCGGAAAGATGGGACGGTGCTACAAAATTAAATATGGGAAAATAGTCACTAGAAAGATACACGGTGACCCAACTTTTGCTAACATAATCATTGGCCAGACGGGCGGCATATATGAGTAATAGCCGCCCGCCGACAGCTGAAGCTCTTTGATTGTTTACCAAGATCGTAGAGGCTCTGATACCATGTGAGAAATATAGGAAAATAATATTATTGAATTGTTGTTGTGTCTATATTATTACATTGAGACCCTATTTATAGACAATAGAATACAATCCTTTATCAAATAGGACACTATTTAGTATTTATATTCCTATTCTAATTGAATTGTATACACATATTCCTATTCTAATAGAATTGCATAAACCTATTCCTATTTTATAGGATTGTATAAACCTATTCCTATTTTATAGGATTGTATAAACCTATTCCTATTTCAATAGGATTATATAAACCTATTCCTATTCTAACAGTATGCTTAGTTGTATGTCTTGTATCCCCTTAGATTCTTCATCTATGAAGTTATTAATTATAAAAGAAAATTATAGTTGTTAGTTCTTCTGCTATAAATTTCTTATGAGTTATTTTTGTGTACATTTTGTTGAGAGCGTGACAAGTTGAATGCTGGCTCACTTGATAGAGATGCATGCATCTTTGGAAAAGCAAAATTCATCTGGTTGAACTGGTGAACAATATGCTAACTCATCCTGTTGTTAACAGTTTGGTGTTTTAGACTTTCTTGAATTTTTTGCTTCTAAAGAAGAGGGTTTGTCATCTTTAAGTCATACGAAATAGGAATGATGTTATCCTTTCACAATGATGAGAATAATAAATGGTTCTCTGCTGATCTGTTAACTTCGAGTGGCAATGATTGAATAGAACTTGCTTGGCTGCAGATGGGGCGAAACATTAGAAAGTGTTGTGTTTGGTATAATCAAAGATCTTATCATCTTTATTCTCTTGTTTCTTCTGTTAATTGCGTACATGGACCATAAACATGATAAAATGGTTCATTTGTTGAGTGTGCTGTATACAACACATAATTTAATATGTATCTGTGGACTTGGCTTAGCGTATTAGGAATGTGTGGCTGTGATTTTGAAAGGTTAAAAATGATCATGTAGCACTTAAAAGACAAATTAAGAAATGACATTTATTAGTTAGGATCTCTTTTTTAACTCCTTCACTTTGCTCCAGGACTCATTTTGGCTGGGTTAGTCAGAGAGTTGAATTGTAGTTGATTTTTGTCGGATCTTTTTCTTCCAATTTGTCGAAAAACATTAGTACTTTGTTGTTGCATAAACTTTCTTGTTTTTGCTACTGTTTCTCATGAGTCATTCAAAGGATTAAGTTGATTAATTTTTAGGACAGTCTTTAAGAAAGCAATTTCATGTAAAAAGCTCAATATATTCCAAATAAAGGTGCAATCTTACAGCTATATGCAAGTGGACCTCTTGAAGGGACTGAAATTACTTTCTAGTGTTATATCAGATACTTTGTGACCTCTATCATCAGTCAGGAAAAGGAAGGTGTCTAGTATTGTAGGGACGAACACTCAAAAGTTCTTGTTCACTGGGGCGTGATTCATACAAGACAGGAGCATAACTAATAGTATGATAAATCTGAAGCTGATATTACCTGCTTCCTGTTTATGAGCTTGTGGTCACTCAAGTTTTAGTCTGGCAAAGGTCCAAAAGGGAAATGGTGATCAAATGGTTGTACTGTGCCTTTGCTGTAGTTGTTGCAAGAACTAAAGTTTATAGGTTCTTATACTCTTAATCATCAGATAGTTGTCAGGATTATACATTCATGTATTCTTTACCTGATATTTGTGGTTCTGCAGGTATTGGTTATCTGTAGGTGCACAGCCTTCAGATCCAGTTCAACGCCTTCTTTTTCGAGCAGGTGTACTACCTCCTCCACCTATGTTGGCTATGGGACAAAAAGGCGGTCCACGGGACACTCGATTAGTTGATCCTATGACTGGACGCATCACGACACCTGAAAGTACCAAAAGTGCCAATCCAACAGTTGGTTCTGAAGCTGACAAAGACAAAGATCAGAATCTGACTAGTTGATTTTGTACAATTTCAATTCAAAGATCTGTTTTTTAGTGTGTGACAATTGCAGCACTGATGTTTGTTGTGCTATTTGAAACTTGCAAGCTTAGAATGTGTCATCTTCAAATATGCCTTGATCCTGTCTCAATTTTGTCTCGTCTCGTCTTAACTATCTATGTTTAAATAAAATAGTACCCATTGGATGTGAATTTTGATGGACATTCCCTTAGTTTCCGCTTTGACTGACTCTACAAAAGCTCAGTAATGAAGAGCATTTATAGTAATCTATACTTACTATTAGAAATGTGAGAAAAGATGCTGCTCAGCATGGTATGCTACCTATTTCTGCAGGCCATTTCAGTAACTTCGACTGAGTTAGTAGACATCTGATTTCCATATAAAAGGTTATAGACACTATATTTTGTTTCTAGGTGCATAAATAGGTAAAGGTAAGTCTTTATTTGAGGTATTCTTTTCTTTGTATCTAGAAATTTGGTTCATCTGATTTTTATTGGTCACAGTCCACTAAATCAAATTTGCTTTACCATTTAAAGAGTTTGCAATGGTGGTGTCATTGAGTTGATTTTCCATTTTCTTTTATTTCCTTTCACGAAGCTTAGTTATCTGGTACACTAAGCTCTTGCTATGCGTTTCTTTTTCTTCTAGTTGCTTGCTAGTGAGAA
This sequence comes from Solanum lycopersicoides, assembly GCA_022817965.1. Classification (NCBI taxonomy): domain Eukaryota; kingdom Viridiplantae; phylum Streptophyta; class Magnoliopsida; order Solanales; family Solanaceae; genus Solanum; species Solanum lycopersicoides. The sequence continues at coordinate 1,938 of JAJJBR010000629.1, read as the reverse complement.
TGTCTTCTTAAAAGACAATTTTGAGTAAACATTAACAAAAACTACTACTTGGGCAATTTGTTTCTTTTGCCTAATATCACAAGCTGGTCAAGTTTTGTGTTTTTGTACTGTAGCAGATGAAGTACTGCCTAGTGTCTCATTTTTACAAAGAAAAAGTTAGAGAAGCTTAAATGATACAAGTTCAATTTGTGGCGTCTCCAATACGAAAATTGAAAATTAAATTAATATCATAAAAACTATCTTCTCACATATATATCTGAAACATTCAAATGTACATGCTTGAAGTTTGGCCTTAACAAGTCAAACTTCAAACATGATTGTCAAAAGGAATGAAATTTTATAAAATTAAGCTATGACATAAATGGTGATCTCAAATACGAAATATTTTTACACATTGTTACCAGAAGTTGAAGGAATACTGACACTTGCTACTTCTATACTTGCTGCTTTAAAGGTCTGTGAGGCTTTGGTGCTGAAATCATAGAAACAAGAATTACTCAAACTTTTCCAACAGACAAAACAAGTAAGATGATGGAGAAGCAAGAATCTTTATGTTATAGCAATTCAAATGTAAATAAGCTTGAAACATCAAGTGCGCGCTCAAGAAATATAAGTGCTTCAACTGAATACGTTCAACACATCAAACTCATATCACATATTTGACCTCTCTATCTGAATACCAGAACTCACCCCCTTTCCTATAACCCTACTGATATAGTGTTTACTGCTAAACATGGAAAAGTTAGTTTGAAACGTGAGTAACCTTTCTAAAAAGGCAAATTCATTTTAAGTTATGATGGCAGTAGTAAGCTCATACAAATAACAAGTGCCACAACAACAAAAACATTAGAAAGAAACATGCAACACTAGAGTCTGTCAGTGACACGATGACTGATGAATAAATTCCAGGTTGAAACTACTAGAGTCTGTCAGTCATCTTCCACTATCTGTATAGTATCTAGTGTCAAACAGTATTTAGTTGCATTATGATGTTATGGAGATAGAGATATACCATTTGGATTTCCTTGCTCATAAAAGCTCCGAAGAAGAGAAACTGCTTCAGAAGCCATGATTCCCCCAGTGCATTTGAAACCCTTTTTTGATGAGGCTAATTCACTGTTATGTTTTGTAACTTCCCATTAATCTCCCATTTGTCACTTATTCTTGAAAAACTGAATTGTGGAGAATGACATTCAGTATATTAAATCAGTTTGGGATCAAACCTAGTTGGAATATTAGAGCTGCTGGTATGAAGTGATAGTACAGATCCACAGCCTCCAAATTTATCATTTGCACATCCATAATATGCCTCCTTTATTCCTAGCAGAACATGTTATGTTAGGTGATAGATAAAGCAAGACCAGCAGTTAATGAAATGCTTCAACATACCAAGATATGACAAGGCTGCTGCGCACATTATACATGGCTCACAGGTGACATACAGAGTGCACTTTGAGAATCTTTCAGAAACTTCAAGAGGTGAAAGTCCATTTTTCTGCCACTGTTGAACTAGAAAATCAATTGCTTCCATCTCTGCATGTCTTGTAGCCTGGATTTATAGGAATGCTTAGTCAGGTTTACATGATTAGGAAATAAGTGCACCTCAATATCGAGTGTTAGATAATTAGTGGAAGTCAATAGATTAAGCCAAACCAAGCAAATAATCATGCAACTATCATCTGCAAGTAATGGGTCTTATCCCGATGCGGGAAGAGATCTTTTCAGAAGGCATCTCAGCGAAATAGGACTGAGAGTGAGAACCACAAGGCAATCTATGTATAATGAACGAAGTGAAATCCAAAATTATATATATCAACTACAACATGATAAGGGGTGGGGGTGGGTGGGGGGGAAGTAAGAAGATTGTCATCAATAAAAATATCTTTCAAGTGTAAATAAATATAGGAGCACAAACATTTCTAGAAAACCTCATTTTTC